>SDVV010002391.1:0-23153 GCA_016164225.1 Gammarus roeselii | reverse complement strand
GGTACGACCACTACAGCACCACTTGAGCAGCTGCGACCAGAACCATGGCTCCTGGCACCGGTACGACCATTACAACACCACTTCAGCAGCTGCGACCAGAACCATGGCTCCTGGCACCTGTAGGACCACGTCAACACCACATGAGCAGCTGCGACCAGAACCATAGCTCCTGGCGCTGGTACGACCACTACAGCACCACTTGAGCAGCTGCGACCAGAACCATGGCTCCTGGCACCGGTACGACCATTACAACACCACTTGAGCAGCTGCGACCAGAACCATGGCTCCTGGCACTGGTACGACCACTACAGCACCACTTGAGCAGCTGCGACCAGAACCATGGCGCCTGGCACCGGTACGACCATTACAACATCACTTAAAGCAGGTTTGAAAACACATAAAAACAAAATGAGTCATTAAAATACAACTAATAGAGGAATGGGAAGAAAACATCATGCGAACAATGTTTGCTGGCAGTCATCCAAATTAGGCGTGCATTTGTGGGTAGGTTTGGGGTTAGATGTTATCCACAGGAATCAAATGTAAGACCAAGTGAACATTCGGGGCCTCCACATTGTCATATGAGTTCTGTCTTCCAAACCATGGACTGCAATATAATATTCCTTTACGATTCCTGTATTCATTCCCCTTTGATGAAGAACTTAGAGAAAATTGACCCGTCAATTCGTTCATGCATAAGCACTGACACCGCTGGATATTACACGAGGAAGAACGGCGAAGGATTGGTGAGATTCAATATTGCGATGTCGCTGAAAGCCAGAACGATTGCTTTGAATCGATTAAAGACTGGCGTGATGACCAGTTCCAACCGTATTCTGAGCGAGGACTTGTCTAGGTGGATGGTCGGTAGATAATAGGGATGCAAGACCGCAAATACGTGACTCGGACAATGTAATGGTTAAATGTATCTAATTACTTTGGGTGGGTGACTTGGCCCCCATGTAACACGGATATTGTAATTAATAATCACTTTTGGGTCTAAGTTAATTGTTTTTCGGTCGGAACCGGTTTTGGCTCGATCGGAATCATTCGGGTGTATACAAGTGTTTACAAGTGTAGGAAGACAGAAATAGGCCTATTGGCCCAAACTAGGACGCCTTTTGATAGCAAGAGCGTTAGTTCTGGAGTAGAACGTCCATGAGGCCTATTGGCCCAAACTAGGTTGCCTTTTATAGCAAGAGGATTAGTTCTGAAGTAAAACGTCTAAGAGAGTCCGTGTACCATATCGTTTTTTTTATAACAGCAGGAAAGGGAACGGTTTAGCTATTTATCGGCGATTTATGTAAAACTTATCGAGCAGCGACTTGAACATTTTGATTTTATTGCTGTTTACAACCTCCGCTGGAAGTTTGTTCCATTCTTCGACAACTCTATACGTGAAGAAATTGCGCGTGATGTCGAGTGAGAAACGTTCCCAACGACTTTGTATCCATTGTTCCTAGTCACTCCGTTTAATTGTATCTATTGTATCCTTACCCTTCATAATTTTCCACACTTCTGTCATGTCGCATCTGACTCAACGTTTCTCTAGCGAGTAAAGATTGAGTTCACAAAGACTGTCTTCGTACGATTTTTTCCGCAGCGAGGGGATGAGTTTGGTAGCTCTACGTTGAACCTTCTCAAGTTTAATGACGTATTTTCTAAGGAATAGAGACCAAAATTGTAAGGCATACTCGAGATGCGGTCTTACAAATGCATTAAATAACTTGAGCATATTGTGTTGGTTTTTGTACGAGATAGTGCGGGATATCAAACCTAGCATTTTATTGCCTTTCTTGGCAGCATCGTTACATTGTTTGCTGCTTTTTAAGTCTTTACTAATGATGACACCTAAATCTCTCTCCTCGGTGACGAGAATGAGTTTCTTTCCAGACATTGAATATTCGTCTTTGGGGTTATGAGGACCTATGTACATAACTTTGCATTTGTCTACATTAAATTTAATATGCCCCTCTTCTGACCAATCAACAATTTTGTTCAAGTCTAGATGGATCTGCTTACACTCTAATTCAGTTTGCACTTTTCCTCCGATCTTAGTATCGTCTGCAAACTTGCTAATGTTTGAGAGTACGTTGCTATCGAGATCGTTAATAAATATTATTAAGAGAACTGACCCTTACACGGATCCTTGAGGCACGCCGCTTGCAACATTACCCGTGGGGGAAGAAGCTCCGTAAGTACAACTCGCTGCCGTCTGTCCGTAAGCCAGCATTTTATCCAGTTGTTAAGCTCGCCTCGAATACCGATGCTGTGCAATTTACTAATCAACCGCGTGCGGGGGACTTTATCGAAGGCATTTTGAAAGTCAAGGTACATGAAATGGATTGGAGATTTTGTGTCGTGGATTTGATTATATTTCTGAAAAAGAGCAGCAGATTTGTTAGACAGGAACGATTGTGTCTAAAGCCATGCTGGGAGTCGCCAATCAATTTGTTTGATTCTAAGAAATCAGCAATTTTATCCGTTATCAAAATTTCCGTCAACCTGTCAATGACTAAGGTAAAACTAATTGGACGGTAGTGACCGGGACACTTTTTGTTCCATATTTTAAAAATTGGGGTAACATTGGCCTCTTTCCATTTAGAGGGACAGGTGCCATTTGTGAGAGATTGGTTGAAAATGTTTGATAAATGTTCGGCGATTTCGTTTCTAGAAACTTTTAGAATTCTGGGATGAATTTGGTCTGAACCTGGAGATTTGGTGACTTTCAATTCATCTATATATTTAATAACTTTGACGGGGGAATAGTTCACTGGGGTGAGGGTTTCATTTCAGTTTGCCGCCATGATATCCACAGGATTAGGAATATCCTGATTCTCTAACGTAAATACAGAGCAAAAGTACTCATGAAGTTGAAAACTCATTTTGATTTTCATCCGTTTCTAGCTCACCGACATCATTCTCGAAAGGACCTATAACAGATTTTTATTTATTTTTTGCTCGAACTATAACTAAAAATATGTTTTGGATTCGATTGGCACTGGAAGCTATTTCATTTTCATAATCTTTCTTCTTACGTTCCAGGACCCTCTTCAGATCTTGTCTGCTAATTTTGTAATCAATTTTTGCTACGTCGTCATGTGGATGTCTGCTTTATCGAATGCTTTGCTTTCTTCCGCGAATGAAGGCGCTGCAATTCTCCTTTCCAGTACTAGGGCTGATAGACTGCCGTTCGCTTATTTTTGCGTGGGATATGCTCATGTTCAATTTTCTTAAGTGCAGTCAAGAAATAGTCATGCGATTGATTGACAATTTGTCTGAGGGTTATATTTGCTGACACCATTGAATCTCTTAAGCTATCAAAATCAGCTAATCTGAAGTTAGGGACTTTTTCGCAGTTTGTTGATGTTTTCAACTCGAACTCTATCAAAAAACGAATACAGGTGTGGTCACTAGTTCCGAATGGTTCGCCTACTTCGACGTTCGTGACATGAGAGTCGCTTGCACTAAATAGGAGATCAAGAATGTTGCTACCTCTTGTAGGTGTCATCACCATTTGTGCATGAACTTATCGTCTGCAAAATCAATCAGACGTTGGCCGGTGGCAGTGCATTTGTCTGATTCCCAATCAAAGTCGGGGATATTGAAGTTGCCTATCACAATACTGTGTTGTGTCGTGACAACATCGACGAGGGTGATGTAAAGATCGATATCATCTGCAACCTTGCTTTTGGGGGGCAATAGACGAGAGTTATTTGACATTTCATATGTTTACCGACTACCTGGATTGATACTATGTCGTGCCTGTTGTTTGGAATGGTGACTTATAATATTTGCAGAGTGTTTTCACGAGAAATAGCACTCCTGCGCTCTCTCAGCCTTGTCTATCTTTGTGAAATATTGAGTAACCGGGAAGAGTACATTCGCCTAAATAATGCCTGGTGCTCAATTTCATCGACGATTCTGTGATTGATATTATGTTGATCCCTTCATTCAACGCAAGGATACCTAATTCTTCGATTTTGTCTCTGAGACTTCTAGCGTTCACGTAGTAGCATTTGAGAGTACCGTTAGTCACATTGACTTGATTTGCTTGACTTATTTTGCTTCTACTCTGAGGTCTTGTGTCGGAGCACAGACTTTCGTTTTCGTTTACACGGGTTGTACAAGCAGAGCTGCGACTACTGCCTCTAACTCGGACTGGATTGATGACAGGAACTTTTTTGCTAGGACCTGTGGTGGTGTTTCGATGGGCACTTGTATTTGTTGTGTATCTCGTGCTGAAACGGACGAAGGTTGACGTGTCGTTTCGTCGGGCACCGCTGGCGGAGTTGTTGGTATGATATCGCTTACGTTTTTTGGCCTATTTTCTTTGACGAGTCTAGCGCCGATGTTTTTATGGATATTTTCGATGGTATCAAGTTCATACGTGTTAATGCGAGCCTTGTTGGTGATTCTATTAATAATATTGTACTTTGAGTCGATCATCGTATCCCAATGATCCGAGAAAGAGATTTTCTGGGCTTTGCAGAAAGTTGCTAGGCGGTTGTTAAGTAAAATCATCTTGCTTAACCTGTATCTACTTTGGCTCGGATGGGGCAGGGTGCCAGTGACGTGGAGGTTTGCGTGTGGAGGCTTGATGTTGTTTAGCATGGCTTCTTCATACCTTTTCCTTGTCGATTCCGTCTGCGACACGTCTTTTGTTCCGACTTGTGATATAATTCGCTTAAATGAATGTATCCTTTACCTTTGCGATTATGCCTTCGACTTCGTCAATTTTCAAATCAGCTTTGCCGGGTATTTTCAGTTGAATTCTCCCTTTTCGCTGATTTGATTTGAAGGAGGTGACATTGTAATCACCGATCACAATAATTTCCTCTGTATTCTGCGAGTTCATTTTATCTGGCGATACATCGAATCGGTTACGTGTATTGGTCGAAAGTGGTGAGATTGTGGTCCAACGTGTGTTGCATCGTCACAGCGTGGCTGCCTCCTACTAACTACAGTTGAGTACAGTGCCTCCCTATCTTTGACTGAGTTTTCTTTCAGTTTAATCACGATCGTTTGTCTCAGCGTCTAGAGCTGAAAGCTTCATGGCGAATTCGGAGTCTAAGTGCACTTGGAGTTCTTTCGCTTGATTTTGGATGGCCTCGACAGTTTCTTTGACTGCTGCTAATTCGCTGCTTATCAGATGTTTAAATTCGTGAAATTGTTTCAGCTCTTTTTCCAATTTTAATTCAACAGCCATCAATCGGGTATCCGTGCTGACTGTCTCTGTCATGAATAAGTCATTGGATGAGACTATCTCTAATTTGGATAAGCTATTGGCAGCGTGACTGATTTGTGCTTGCAGTTGTACGGTTTCCTCTGCTGCTTGACAAAATTTACAGCGCAATGTCTATATTCCCCATTTGAGGGACTGCTACGCAGTCCTGGCAGAGCCAGAAGAACTTTGGTAATCCATTAGTTCGGGGGCGTACGAGGAGTGGCAGATGCCAAATTCTACCTTAGCCTGAAGCATCTTGGACTGTTATTGAATTTACCATTAGGAAAATGAGCCGTTAGCTTGAGTTCTATTTATTTTGATTCCTTGTAGACAGCAGATATGAACGCAATACTATTATTAAATTTGGGATGTGACAATTATGTCAACGATTCGAAAACGGAATTATAACGGGAATAATACAAATGAGAGTCGGATGCGCGTATCGTCGGAAGTGCTTTAGCGCAAGGTGCCTTCCTATTGCGGGCTTTGGGTTGAATGCAAAGCTAAACTAACTTGTAGCTTCTCCCATATACTTCTCAATAAAGGAATGATATCATGATCCTGGGCACCAACCTTGTACCAGACATGACCGGCGGAGTATCAGAAGATAACGAAAAAATAATTACAACTCAGTAAGTGGGGTGTTATGAAATCGTAGCACAATTCTAAGCTGCAAGATATAAAGTGGTACAGTACAATGATACTACCTGATATAAGATACTTGTGGTTTTGTTGCAGATAACTGACCGCATTTGACAATGTTGAAAATCGTAATACCAGTAACATCTTAGAATACGGTTGAGGTGTAGGGGACGATCGGCTCTGACAACGGTTGTAGGGGCGCGGGAAGGAAGGAGAGGCGTGAAGGCACCCTTAGAGAGAGAATAGCTTATACAGTTGCTTCTAGTTTTTAATTCACAGAAGTTTCCAAATGATCAAGATTGATGCAAATGTCAGATAGACAGATAATTTTGTATAACCTGTTGTAAATTTTTTATTCTTATGGAACTGGAGTAATAACAAATAAAAAATCTATATTTTCTTGTTGTTGAACTTTGGCAGTAGTGCTCCCGTTCATTGATTCAATTTTAATTTTAATTGATTTGATTTGATAATTGTTAAAAGCGCGTCCGTGCAAGTTATATCTTATTGCGGGATAGATTTTAGGGTATTGAGTTTATTTGAGATATTTTTCGGTACAAATTCTCCAATAAGTAAACTGACAACATAACAAGGACATAATCTTTCTTGATGGATAGGGGGCTGCTTGGTTTATGGTTTCAGAGTTTAGTGCAATGATACCGCCCACTCCAAATTCCCTTTGATTTTGTAACTGCCAACCGGTTTCATTTGAAAATGCTGAATATTTGAATACCACTAACACATTAGAATACTGATAAAGACAGGCAGGTACACACGCACCGCTAAAGTAAAAGGTAAACGAACCAGAGCTGCATCCTAACAGTGTGTCATTCTAACAGAAGCATCCTGACAGTGCGGAAATATGTTTTCAAATATAGTTGTGCGATGACAAAAATCAGTTGAATTTGAAGTGTTAAAAATCAGTATACCAATAAATAACTGCTAAGGAACAGACAGGTGGTATGGGTACAGCTATAATAAAAGTCTAAATCTAAATCAAACCAATGGATCATAAATTATTACACTTGTTTTCACAGTGCTGGAATAGGTTATCAAGACCTAACTATGCAATGACGGCTATTGTAACTATGCATTAATATCTATTTTGTTGACGCGATGTCCCGCAGCAGCGGTACGATGTCCCGTAACAGCGGTGCGAGGTCCCGTAGCAGCAGTACGATTTCCGGAGTCAAGTCGAGGAGTCCCGTAGCAGCTGTACAATGTCCAGAAGGAGGGCAGGAGACGCTGCTCACATGGGGCAAGGCAGGGGGAGATAAACAGAAGTGTCTGTCCCCTTATGTTGTAGACACGATAAACAGAAGTTTCTGTATCCCTAGGCTGGCAACACGATACACAGAAGTGTCTGTTTCTTTAAACTGACAACATGAAAAACGGGAGTGTCTGTATCCTTGGGCTAGTAACACGATAAACAGGAGTGTCTGTATCCTTGGGCTGTCAACACGATAAACATAAGTGATTGTATTCTTGGGCTGGTAACACGACAAACAAAAGTTTCTGTATTCTTTTGCTTGCCATACGATAAACAGAAGCGTCTGTTTCCTTGGGCTGGTAGAACGAAAAACGGAAGTGTCTGTATACTTGGACTGGTAACACGATAAACAAAAGTGTCTGTATCCTTGAGCTGGCAGCACGATAAACAGAGGTGTCTGTATCCTTGGTCTGGCAACACAATTAACAGAAGTGTCTGTATCCTTTAGCTGGCAACACGATAAACAGGAGTGTCTGTATCCTTGGTCTGGCAATACGATTTACAGAAGTGTCTGTATCCATTAGCTGGCAACATGATAAACAGAAGTGTTTGCATCCTTTAGCTGGCAACACGATAACCGGAAGTGTCTGTATCCTTGGGCTGGCAACATGATGAACAGAAGAAGTGTGATTTAGGTGTGGAATGAGCATTTACTGCGACTGTTAATGCAGTGAAAGAGGGGTGAGATTGGAATGTGGGCCTAGTGGCATGAGGGCCTAATGAGTTAGGCAAGATCGTTGCGGTTACCTCGCTTCGCGGCTGTGGAGGGTAGTGGCCAGGCACGCAGCTGATTTCTGCCCTTACACTGACGATGGGTCGATCACCAACACATAAACACTGTGTTGTTGATACGACACTCGCACTTTGTTTGCACTGGTGCGATTATTCAGAGTTTTAGAATGTCCGTCTTAGGATGGCTGATTTAAAATTTGACATGTATAATATTTAACACAGCAAATGAAAGTGACCTCTTCTATTTATATCGAGAAGAGGAGGAAACTAGCCACAACCACACCTCACGGCTGCCACTACAAGACTTGTTTACGGAGGCCTACGGGTGGCTAATGAGGTAGGCTTACGGGTGGCTAACTGGTGACTTATTCGGGTGGGTGGGCGGACGGACAACTTTTGAATTATTCGTAAGGTATGTTCATATGTTATATTAATATATGATAACAGACTATATAAATAGTTTGCTCACGTATATATAGGCTACCTTTCGTACATAGTATTTTTATCGCATATTCAATGCAAGGCATGTTGTATTGCAATTTCATTGCTAGTCCTCTGAGTGTATGGAGATAATAATAATACATTTTTATAACACAATTTTATTAACAAAACAAAAGTTTCCACATCTAAACATCCATGTGACCTTATACATGGGACGCATCGAATGCGTCAATTCACACAGGAGGCATTCCTTATCTTTTATCACCTCCGGACACTGCTTCACTCGATTTCTACCTTCTACCAGTGCGAATGTATCATTTGCACTGGTATTAGTTTCGTTTGTCATATATGCTGTCATATTATGACTGAATGTCACATCACACGTGATATAAATCTTTTGATAATACTCGAAAAAATGTGGCATCTCCATGCTTGCTCAAGTTATAGTGTTTTATTTAGAGCTCAGCTATATATTTATACTAATTCGGTAGGAAATTATTTAGGCATACATCGACATCCATCATTACTCAAAATCATGATGTCACAGAAACGGTCATGTGTGTAGGGGTCCATAAACGACCCGACGTGTAGGGGTCCATAAACGGCTCCGCGTGTAATGGTCCATAAACGGCCCTGCGTGTAAGGAACGCAAAACTGCCCTACTCCAATATGGTAGGAAAGGTAGTCACAGCACTGCCCGGGTCGTGCGGCTGGCATACCTATTTTATCCTGCCACAGTAGACAGGGTCAAACACGTACACCGCGCGACCATCATGAGCGGTGCGCGCGCACTGATTTTAGTTATGCGTCAGTACCTTCTTTGACTCGGTCACGACTGGTTCTGCGACTGATCATTCCCCAAAGGTGTGCCATTTAAAATGAACTTATTTATATTTCATTTTAGTATCAGTGTTATGATACGTGATATTGTAGATGCATATCAGTATTGTTAACATTATATTGGGTGTTTCCACGCTAGGCGACCTCATCTATTTCCTATTCCCATACGTTATAATGCCAGTCATGCTCATGAGTGCAGTGTTGGTAGCATCGACCGGGATGGTGCCAACACTGTCACGGTAGCAGTTTATGCTGTTCTGTGATAATCCAACGGTGTGTTATTTAGTGTATGCATAGCAGTGTTGACGTTTATGAGTGCTATGGCAGTGTTACGAACCCGTGCTAGTGTGTTCCTCTATAAACTGTCCCTGCATCTTTCTATCCCGTTCTCCTATTCAGTTTCACTTTTTTACTTTGACAGAATGCTTTTGGCAACCTATCCAGGAATATTTGTACGAGGTCATTGACACCTTTGCTTAGCTTTGTTTTATTGACCAATGAACATTTGAGGTGATCGAGAACGTAAATATGACTTAGGACATTGAAGTGGCTAACGGAGCCGTTCGGTTCATATATAAGTATAAGTGAGGTGTTGGTTTTTAGGTAGTGGAGCAAACCGGGGGACAATGTTTAAGCCACGGGGGCAATGAGGCTGTATATAGTGCTGCAACATCGTCATTATTTGGTTCATTTTGCATGATCGGTTTCGATGTTTCATAATTTTTCGTAGTGATACTAGTGCGATATAGTTCTTGGATGAAATTAGATCATTTAGTGTATTTCAGGCAAGCCGTTAAAATTTGGCATAGCGTCCCCATGTTCATTTAACTTTTGACTGGGGTATTGACTACTATGTTCTGCTACTTCTGGCTCTGTTGTAACAGATAAGAGTGAAGCGCTACCATCAATCGAATATGTTGAAAACTTCCATGAATTATTTCTGTCAAGAAACTGACTGCAGCGGGTAGTATTTAATTTAACAGAAGCCACCCGCGTAGGGCCGATAAAATTTTCCCTTTGTTTTTCGGATGATTTACTGCCTTATTGTTTATGATAGAATTTAATGTAGTTATTTCTGACTGAGTTAGCTTGTCACCGACCAATTTTCCGCTCAGTATATTTGTAAATATTTCGTAGATGATTTTGACTTTATTTCTTAATTGTTTGATGAGTTGACTACATTTGGAAGATTTTATTTGATATTATTCATCATATAAGTTCGATTTCCGCTTCAAAGTACGTTTATCGTACATCACGATATGACGACTTCTTCATTAGTCCACGTCGGCTTGCAATCGGGATAATCCGTGTAAATCACGTAGATTTTTTTCTGCCTCGTCTTGTTCGGCTCTTCAAGATTTCTATTGAATAACTATCAGGTCTGTCACACTAAAAAAATTCCTGCCTGTGGGCAAAACCTTTGATGTGTTCATCAGTATCGAGCGATGTTATTTCATAGATCTGTGGGCAGTGATTTTGATTAATACGCGAAATACGAAACACCTCCTTCGTAAACTTTGATTCGTGTCATTTCCTGAATATCTTGAGACTGGGATCACTGCACTGTAAGCGTACATACGCTCCAACCTTTAGTTGTGTCCTGGGAAATGTTATTATTCTACTTCGTGTTAAATACATTTTGTACAGCAGCGCCTGAATTTCTTTTGCATCGTTCAACAAATAAAAGTCAAAGGGGACCCGGCCTATTAATGATGAATGCGGTAGCATATTGTACAAGTTCACAATTGTTTGCAAGTCATCTATATGGCGTTCCGTCTTTTTAGCATGCATATATTTGCCCAGCTGCAGTTTCAACGTTCGTATGACACGCTCGGCAGGTGATAATTTGATGGCTTTATTGTAGGTGTAATAAATTCATATTTTCTTGCCAGCTAAATAAGTTTTAAATTTTGTATTCATAAACTCACTATCCTGATCTGAACTGATTCGAGTTGTAGGCCATACTAGTTTGTTGAATACAGCATCATAAGCAGCAATCATATTTTTAAATGTAATAACTTTCAAGGGTTGTACACGTAAATATGTGCTGTAATATCAATAACGATCAATAAATATCTAATTCCGCCATTTTTTATCTGCATAATATTTTATATAGGCAGCATCCGCACAGAGAATCTATTCAGGACGCACAGCTGTGAACAAGCGCCTGCTAAATTTCAAAGGAGCTTGCTCAAATCATGTATAAGTCTCTGACCCCTGTAGGAATTTTTCGACATCACGTCATGTTGTAGACGGACAAATATTAGTAAAACTTTGATGTAGGGCCTTCGCACTGGAGAAAGATCCAACAGCCTCAAGATTGTAGTAGACACACTTCATTCCAATTCATTAATAGTATCAAAGCAGGCATACATTATATTTTATAGCGGCAACACTTGTTCAAACTCATGTCCTGCAATTTGTGCTCCAATCAAGAGTTTCGAATCACTTGGCTGTGTGAAACCGACCAAGATGTGCCCATATTGTTTTTGTTCCACATGCAACTTATATACGGAGATAAACGACTCAATCTTGTATTTTTTATGGAATGTTTTACCAAAATAACGTAATTGATGTATATCGCGCATGAGTAGCATAACAAAAAGTGTGGAATTCAAAGATATCGTTTGATGGAATGGCTTAGAGTGAAAGAGTGACTGATATTTGCGTGGCGTCCCCGACAGATCACGCTTGCAATATAACCTAAAGACTCTGATTCCATCGTGAAATGGTCGTACACGACAATGAGTCTACATTTAGTTATTTTTCATAGTGAATCGAATGCAAGTTTACCAGTATGAATTTTAATCTTTTCATGTTTCTGTACAGGAAAATGCTCTGACCTCGAAACGACCACCTCGTCGAAGCTTTCAATGTATTTAGTAATCAATTTGCCAATTAGGACACTCTTCCCACTAGATGAGAACCCGCTCACACACAATTGAACGGGTTTGTTAAAAATATTGATGTCGTGATACCTAACTGTCTCCATCCTAGCCAACAGATGCTGCACAACTAACTATTTTTCAATTAACCATCAATTTATATATACTTGCTCTATATTTTACAGATGTATCCCATCAAGGATGTGCTGAAATTACCAGGTAACTATCAGCCTAGCTATTATTCCGTTTTAAATCTCTAAAGTTAGATCGGTCATGATATAAAAATTACAAATCATGCCAAATCTTTGAAATCAACCAGTGTGGCTTCCGTCAGTTATTTCGTAACTTTTTTTTCAGCAATCAATTTTATCTTTGTTGATTCATTGCTAAACTTCGGGGATGATGAGGTACATGTATGGTAGCTTATGTTTAACTAAAAAAATCTACAAAATTTTGGACTCTATGAGCAAAGTATTTCATGATAGAGCAAAACGGTTTCATCTCCTAAATATATCATTTTTCATGTGCAGACCGACGCAGTACAATACCCCTCCAGCAAATTACCCGCCTCATGGCTATCCGCTAGCCAGACCGGGTATATCGCATATCAGGGGAATCCTAGGTACGGTAACTCGAACATCCAGCGCCTTCCGCTTACTGCTTACAGACAACACTGCCAGCAATGTTCTTGGCAGCAGCCTCAAGCATGGCAACCTCGACAACCGTGACAGAGACCACCGTGGCAGACACGAGAGTGCCGGGGTAAATTAGAAGCGGATGCAACTGTTGACAGCAAGGAGTGGTTTTTGTTACCATGAGCTATCCAGCCAAGAAAAAACACTATTTTAGGAGGGTTGGTTGAGGATCTCGTGTTAGATTTACAAAATAGAAAAGAGAAAAAGAAGGGAGAAGGTAGTGACTGGAGCATTACAAGAAAAACCAGTGCAGAGCCTAAATTCTACAGAACGGGTGTTGATTGAAAAAAAACATACTGGCGATTATGTTCCTTGACAAAAAAAAATGTCCAAGCCAGCACCACATTGTCAACATCGAGACAAAAAATTATAATTGTGTGCTCACAAGCCTCATAGCACACTTACACTTGAAACAACATACAAATCTCACAAGTAAAAGGCAGGAATCGGAGTTTACTTATCTCATGTACAAAGACACATATTTTAATTTCCCATACCTTGCCTTGAACACACCTGTGGCTCCAGAGGACTTTCTTCTTATAGAAAGGGAATGGGATCTGAACATCAGACTGTATCAAATCACTGAAAAGAAGGAAGGTTTTGGTCTCGTCAGTATTTACAAAGGCCGTTTCGATGCCAGTGAAGAACGAATTGTTCACCCGGTTCAAATCTTAGATGTTAAGCATGTCGCTCTCATTCCCTGTTTCTCTAAATTTATGGGCACATTTAGAGACACAAAATATGGAGACACATTTATAGTTCATTTTGCATGCAGGGGACGAATGAAAGCTAAAAATCTGGACACGTAAAATTGGGTTGGTCCAGTACTGGCTTGCAAAATATCAGCATGCCTGAAGAAGGCGAGATGAACCAATTCTCAGCCATGCATGCAACAACGAAACCACCCATTGTTGGCTATTATGACTGTGATAGCATACCTGTTTCATGCCAAGACGGGCAAATGTAGTGAGTAACCACCAATTGAGCAAGTACAGTTATGTTTTAGTGGATAAAGACCGAAAAATTGTATGGCACAGAGTAGTCGATTTGCCTTCAGTTCCGCTTAAGAAACTAGAGACCGATCTCGTCATGAATTTATTGATGGATTGCAACGATTACATGTCTACCTTGACCTTATTCCCCGAACATGTTCTCACAAAATTAGACTTAAAAAATATTGCGTAAGCAAACGTGTGAGAGCTGCAGGAACAAATTTTGAGAAAAAGGGAAAAAAGAGTTCGCTACCATGATAATTATGTCATGAGCGTCTTTTGGCTCAAAAAAAGTGATATCTGGCAATCACTTGGCCGCTCTGTGAATGAATTGCAACTTTTGCAACACGAAGAAATTGCGCTATTTGCCATGTATTGCTCACAATGCCTCTGCCAATAGCAGGAAATTTATATTGAGAGGATTGGACGGCGAAATTTCTCTTACATCCGTGTGTCGCCAAAACAGTCTGATAAAATGTTCAGCATCTCCGTCTCCTTGCAGGATGACACGAGCAAGTACGGCGTCCAGTTTATCGACTCGTACTCCTTTCTCAACTCAAGTTTAGATAGTCCTGCCAAAAATTTTACTGTCAATGGCCGTGACATGCCGCTCCTCGGGTACAGTGACCGTGTATTACTCGAAAAAGACACTTCTGCTACGAAGTGATCACGTCTGATTCTGTACTGGACCCAACAGACAACCCACCGCAACAAAACTTTTACAGTCAACTTCGAGGTAAAGGAATATCCGACTCTGATTATGCTGAAATGATTGAAATGTGGCAGGCAGTCAACTGCAAGACCCTGCATGCCTACATGATCATCTATCCCCACATCGACACACTGCTATTGGCTGAAGTCTTCCAAAAGTTTAGGGAGACCATGCCGCGCAACTATACCCAGGACCCCGTCCATTTTGTGAACACCTCTGGCTTTACAATACAATATGCCCTCTACGAAAGCAAGATGAAACTGGAGCTGGTCAAATATATAGATTTACTCGACCTGATTGACATAAATAAACGAGGCGGATTTGTGACGTTAACGAAAGGTTTCACGAAGATAAACAATCCCCGATGCAAAGACTTTAACCCCGAATAACCTGTGTCTTCAGCAGCAATGTGGGACTTTAACAGTCTTTATGGTGGATGTTTGAGTAAATCCCTTAACATTGGTGAAATTACCAAGTTCACACCCAAAGAATTTAAAACATTCGATCTCGTAAACGCAGACTGTTGAGGCGAATACACATACATTGTCCGTCTCGATACCCATGTCAGCGACAAAGTTGCACGAAAAACAGACGAGTTGCCACTACTTCTGCATCACAAAGCAAGTAGCTTGGACGATGTGTCACCCTACACAAAAAATCTCTAGGCAGGCTCGGAGCATCTCAAAAACAGGAAACGAGCAGACCGTAAGCTGGCTGCTAGTCATTTGCCGCAAACTGACTACCTCGTAATCATGGAATTATTGCATGTACCCCTCAGACAAGGACTGGAAGTCACAACGGTTCATCGAATTTTTCGAATCAAACAAGAACCCATCTTCAAAAACATCTGTACAAAAATATACAAAAACGTCAAAAATCTACGAATTAATTCGAAAAGTTCCTATATAAGCTGCTCACAAATAGCATATACGGCAAGCTTCTGTTCAATCCACTCAACAGAAGTCTAGAGGCGACGGGCGTGTGTACAGCCAACGAGTTCCGAAAATACACTGCTTACCCACTCCTGAAAAATTGTTACGTCATCGGCCTAAATGCAGTCATCATGATCCTTAAACAGAAAATTATCCAAATGGTTCACCCACTCCATGTTGGGTTCTTGTGCTTGAAAAAGCTAACGCAAAAGTCTACAGCTTCTCATATGACACTCTAAAACCATGCTACGGGGACAAAGTCTTGCTCATCTACTCATACACAGACTCGTTGCTGCTCCAGTTCAAAGGCGTGTACGACATTGAAACAGATATGCGGCAACCTCCCCTGGCTGAATACATGGAAATTTCCTACTTCCCCAAAGATTATCACTTGTATGACGAAATGAGGAAAGAAAATCTTTGACTACTGAAAAGCGAAACAGGCAACGACTACCCGAGTGAAATCATATGTTTGCAACCAAACGGTTACAGCATGTTGCTCGAGTCCGACGCCACAAAATCAGCTGCAGAAGGTGTCCATTCCCAAACGTAAGCCAAAATCAGACATCAACAATACAGAGATATCCATAACCAGAAAACTTACACACACATTGAAACCATAAACAACCTTCGCGCACAAGCATACCAGCTTCAAACTGTACGCACCGTTAAAAATTGCCTCAGTAAGTTTGAAAATGAGTGCTACTATGTCGGTGCGTGCACCATCTCCAGCCTATGTATGGCTATCCAGACATTCCTAAACGAGCACTTGAAGTTGAGCCTACTCCCACTAAAAAGAGAAAGTGATGTGTCTTGGGTGATGACGATGATGTTAACATGGATTCACTCTGGAAGAGACGAAACCCTGGCAAGACCGTATTTGGCTAGTACACTTGTGTAGGAAGCACATCCACGTCTGCAGGTTTATTCTGTAAATAATCCTAAGATGTAAATATGTAAATGTTTCTAGGATGTTATAAAAAAATATATATAAACTTGACCGTATGTTTCATTGTCTAGTTAGGGTATATATTGTTGTCTGGAAGCGCTTTGTTGTCAGTATGACGTAGGACCCGGTGCAGGATGCAGGAACCCGAAGACTTTTTCGTCTATGTCTCATTGCTGGGCAGCAGTCAATTGTACCAAACAACACATCTTCAAGTTTTATTTACAGCATGTAGATTATTTTGATGATAAAGACGAAAGAGTCGGGCATGAAACTGTTTTATTTGTTCCTAGCAAAAATATCGCAGGCAATACGTTCGAAGAACACATCTCCGAGCTAGAAATCGATGTCAGAAAAAGTCTTGTGCGAAAAAGAATAGTTAGCAATGAATACATTTTTTTTTAATATGAAAGTGCCACACAACGCATAAAGTTCCCCGCTTTCATTCTACAAAACATGTCACAATTGAAAAACTCTGTAGCCTCGGTAAATTTGGTGCTTTGTTGGAGATAGATCGGCAGATTTATTGGGTGGAACAATGTGTAAATATGATGTCGGTGAAGGTGCCGAAAGCAAAAAAATGTTCTTGTTTGAACGATAATGTACGCTACATAAACGTTTACTCTGATATAATTTCACGACGTTCTATGGACGACAAGCAAGTCAATATTCTTGATGTTATTCCAATTAATATATTTCATTTCTTTACGCATGCACATGTCAGATTTAAAAAATTACAGCGTAGTCATATTGATTCCATTTCCATCGATCTGCGAGATGGTGTTAGCGGTATCATTCCGTTCAAGGATGGTGGATCGAGCCTATGGGTATTACATTTTAAAAGCAGCGAGAGCCATATAAATATTACGCTGGATACAAATAATGTCATTCAGTAGCTAGCAATCATGAGAAAGTATATGCATATCCGTCCTATAAACAATACGAAGCATTATTCGCGAAACGTGACAAAATACGCGATGGACGTTTGCATGATATTGAGTGATTCACAAGTTCGATATCGTACCAGAGGGGAAGCGGACATTTCTCAACCACAGCCAGTCTTGTAAGTCGCACATTGCATTTTCTGTGGAAAACTGTACTGCCTGTAGCTGCCGATATAGCTCGTGATATGACACACGATTTCTCGGAACGAAAAGATATGCGAAAATTAACCTAAGAAAATGAGATTGCTATCAAGAACGTTGCAAAGAAAGCCATGGGTTGAGGCATGAATTCAGGGAAAGTAACGATAAAAACGTAAGTCAAAGAAAAAGTGGGGAGAAAGATGGAATCGTGTCATCCATTATCTAATTACTTATAAATACCACTGTTCATGCACCATTTACGTTAGTTTCGGGTGAGGATCTATACGGATAGCATACTTAGCGGATCATCTTTCAACTTGAGCTGGCTAGAAGCCCCTACGCAAAACTATGAAATGGGCGTGATTGATATGTTTCCCTCCTTCAACAAGAAATATTTAATTGAATCAAGTATCGAGTCGAAATTTGAAAAAAATTATTTAAGTACAAACAGTAGCCTGTATGATGGTAGAATTGCCGATTCCTTTATAGAATTTAATATTCCTGGGTCCGAGAATGCAATGATCGATTTGAGCTCGTTAGCTACAGAAACGAAAATCCGTGTTAGAAATGCAGGTGTAAGTGCGTTGACTGCCGCTGCACATGTTACACATGTTGAGGGACTTTTTCATCGCATGTTCCAAAGTCACTCTCTATTCCTAAATGGTGTGCAGTGTAAAGGAAATAGTTATACATGACTATTAAATAATCTCAACGCCTATACATCCGCAAAGAACTCCGATCTAAATAATAAAGGGTTGAATATGATGTATAAATCACTTCAAACACCCATTACAGACACCATCGCTGCGGCGAATTTCGCTTATCTTAACGCTAACGAGACCAGGATTCAAGAAAGTGTACGTCATGTTATACATTTAATGGGGCCTCCAAACTTTGATGTAGCTTTGAGCAATAGTTATCTATTGGATAATGTCAGCGTAAATATGCGTTTGGAACTGGCAAAACCAAGAAGCATTCTTCTAACACATTACAATGATGAATACATCTATATAGTAGACTCATGCAAATTATGGTATAAAAAGGTTATACCCTACCCTGCAGCTTTGCTTGCTTTAAAAAAGGCAATCACAAAATACAATGACCTAATTAAATACATGTTTGATCGACCCATTGTCAAAACAATCGTGTTTCCTAACGGTCAAAGCCCATCTCCATTGATTTCCCCTTCAACGGGATGTTCCACATAAACTAGTCTTGTTTCTCGTTGATCAAGGGGCACATAACAGAGCATATGATCGCAATCCAAATAATTTCCAACATAACGACATCACAAAGGTTATTGTCGATGTGAACGGGAACTGCGTAAGCAACATTAGATCATCGTTTCCCAGAGAGCGCGTGTAAGCATACCATCAAACAATTTCAGCTCTATGAATGCGTAACCCCTCTCACCTTATTCCAAGATAAAATTTCCCTGCAGGAAGGACTATATTTGTTATAGATACATGGCCGACCAACTCTGAAGATGTCATAAACTTAGAAAAAAGAGCAAACATACGTATAACAGTGAATTGTGAAACTCCACAAACTCCAAATAAGATCTTGTTCCTGGTAGGTTATACACTCGGTGTCATCCAAATAAATTTGGCAATGAGGATGTTCCCTAACTATCTACAGTAACAATGGATAATAACCAAAATGAAAATATATTGTCGAGCAACCCAAAAATCAAACGTGCCTAAATAGGATGTTCAGCTGAAAACAGAATGCCCATGCATCCAATAAACGGGTACATTATTAAAAACAGCGGAAGCGATCCTAAGCAAATGGGTCGTTGGATCCTAATATTTAAAAGGGATACTGAGCACTACCTTTTTTGATTTGTTTGAGTTTTCTCAAATAATATACGGAGGAAATAAAGCTGCGTATTATAATACTCATGCCAAAATACAACTTGTGCTACAGAAACCGATCCAAGGTGATCAATTTTGGGTTTGTGGAGCTTACTGCTTCTACATTGCGTATTATCTATGTCAAAAAATATCCGTCAAAATTTTGATATAACGGTTCTCCAACCTCGAACGACATAGAAATGATACCAAGGTTGAAAAATTCATCATGAAGGTGTCCGAAAATAACATTCATGCAAAAAAATATGCGTTGGGTTTTAACCTTTGATACTGTATGTAAATTCCTATGTAACTGTTGGATTAATTATCAATAAATTATCTATAAAAATGTATTATTATTATCCCTATATACTCAGAGGACTAGCAATGAAATTGCAATGCCCCACGCCTTGCATTGAAAATGCGATAAAAATACCATGTACCAAAGATAGCCTATATATACGTAAACAAACTGTTCATTTGGCTTGTTAACACATATTTGTATAGCATATGAACATACCTTACGAATAATCTGAAATCCGTCCGTCCGCCCGCCCACCCGAATGAGTCACCCGTTAGCCACCCGTAAGCCACCCATTAGCCACCAGTAAGCCACCCGTTAGCTACCCGTAAGCCACCTGTTAGCCACCCGTAAGCCACCCGTAAGCCATCCGAATGACTCAGATCATGCCAAAACCGCTTCCGACCGCAAAAGTAATTAACTTTGACCCAAAAGTAATTAATAATTCCAATGTCCGAAGTACGCAGTGTCCAAGTCGGACACCCAAAGTAATTAGATATATTTAACCATTACATTGTCCGAATTGCTCAGGGCATTTTATGGATCATACTATCTATTATGGTCCACTCCCAGCTCAGTTCTCTGCAGGGACTCGTGAAGGTGGATGGGGCAGTACCAGCTCTGTTTTGTACAGGGAGTTGTCCAGGTGGATGAGGACAGTCGTAGCTCTGTTCTGTGTAGAGACTCGTATAAGTTTATGGGGCAGTCCCAGCTCTGTTCTGTGCATTCAAGGACTCGTGATGGCTTATGGACAGTCCCAGCTCTGTTCCGTGCGGGGATTGGTCTTCAGAGAACTTGCAGTGACTCAGGTTAAACTTCCTCAAAAGAGTGCTCGACCCCTCCTCGCCTTCCAGGCAGTTGATTTCCACCTGCCCCAGGAAGTTACTGAACCGGATCCAGGCCAAGTCGTAGCCGCATTCAAATGCATCTGCAGAGAATATGCTTGCTTGTATTTTACTTAACATGATGGATAAATATAGAAGTATAGATATTCTGTTTGTTCAAATGTGATTATGTTTAGAATTTATGATGAATATTTGGGTGAAAAATTGTTTCGCGTCAGGCTATCGTGTATTTTCTTATAATTCACTGATATCTTAAGTTATAGGTAAAGCAAAATGCTAGTTCTGCTCCATTAATATGATCTACATGATGTTCACACTAACGATCCGTATATTTCGGCATTTATTTATAGCGAGCGTTGACTTCATTGTTTACCTCACGAATGTTATGGTTGGGTGAAGGATTTTGAAGAGTCGCGATATGAGTCTCTTAAAAGGAAGACATTTTTTCATTCAAATAAAATTGTGTTTCGATCGAAATTAAATACTAGGTACTTGTATATTGCATAACCTGTTTCCTCTGGTTAGCAGAAGCTTAGCGGGATACCCTAGCATTTTGAAACTACGCTCATAGCCGTGTCTCTGCTTTGACTTGATTTTTATGGTCAATAACTTAGGAGTAGAAAAAGTAATTATATGGTAAATTTTAGTCATCTTGATAACTACGGAGTTTATAAGAAGCCATACGTACATGGGAAAATTTTCCCTCAGAGTAGGCGTTCTTTCGAGTATTTATTATATGCAGCTGCTTACAACACACAGACACGGTAGTTTGTGATCGCTGTTGCCTACCAAATACAGAAATGGAAATCGGTGAGTGATGCGTGATGCGATCACAATAATGATCGCTGTTGCTGTGAGAATGTTGAAGAATTCCGAAAGTGACCAGCTGTCGATGACCTTTCAACCTTTTATGACTAGTCTTGTCACCGCTGGGATTCCTTGGATCGGGAATGGCAGACGGAGATTAGTCTTCTATTTAGTTTGTAAAATGGCTTTTAAAGTACAACAATTAATTCGTTCGTTATCTTTTTTTTTAAATTAAATTATGAGTGTTGATGAAGGAAAGAAGCACTTTTTAATTAAAACAATTGGATTATGATGAAACTAGCACAAATTTAAACCAATTATTCCACTTCTTACATCGTTAGTGGGATTAATTGGATCGGAGAATGAAGGCTGCCAAAAACATGTCTTAAATTAGCATAGCTTTCAGTACATTTTGACACTCATCATCAGATCCATCTGTAAATTGGAAAAGGATGTTAAAATAACATGGGATATTGATGTTACAGTTGGGAAACGGAAAAAAACTGATTTGAAACTTCTTTGTAGAGCAAAACCCCTCATTCAGGCCTAGGCGTTTTATTTCCTATTGTCGTTACGGCCGCCGTTAAATGTTATTTTATTTCTTGTCATGTTTAGAGAGGGCACAAAACTTGTTTTACTGATGCAGCATTTCCTCAAACTTGACTCCGTTCGGAAGTGCATTTCCATTAATGTTTTCCCCCCTCAGTCGTAGAATCTGTTCCCGCGAGATGATCGATAGTCCCAGCTCAGATGTCCTCCAAGAGGGGAGGACACTATATTAGGAACCCGTGCATTATCATACAAATCGATAGTAAAAGGGGATTGAATATACTATTCAAGACTTCTATTCTCGGATTGATCTACGATTTATAATCCATATTAATATTGGAAATAAAAATACAGGAAACATGGGAAGTTTTTTTTAAGAGCCGGACACGATGACACCGGTACTGCAGAGCATATGTTCTACCAATATACGCTTGCTGTGTGGGAGACCGCACGACACCTCCAAACCCTCATTGCTGAACCTAAGGAAGTATTTGTCCGCACGAGTGCTCATTGGCATCAAAAGCCCGTCCGATATTGTTGGATCAACAAGTCAACAAACAAATCAAATTCGAACTTCATTTTCTGCAGTATTATTCATCAGACCTGTCAATCTCCGAATGACTAAGCATCTTCCACGCCTTCCAATGTTTTCCTGTAGGTGTATTGTAAATTAAATATAGATTCTGTATTATTATCCATCAGACCAGTGCATCTCTGAATGACTTAGCACCCCTCACTCCTCTCAGTGTTTCACTCTACGCTGCTTGTAAACTCATTTTGATCGCGTAGTTACTCAATTTCTTATCCACCGCCCATTCGGCCATTTAGGTTTATTTCTTGTTCGGTTTTCCATTTTAAATCACATAGGTAGCAGTATGTTTATGCAAGATTTCAATTTGTTAGGCTCAATATGCCTTTGCATTTAGGTTTTATTTCAAAAAATGATGCTGATGACGAAAAGGCACCGAAAGCTGTACTATTTATATTAGTAGCAGCAGGGTCCGACAGTTTTTACTGGCTTACACCCGCCGCGTCATGAAGGTCCCCCCTGCCCTCCGGTCACTCAGTCCTCTATCCCGCTCTGATTCAAACCACGGCGTTGGTGATCCTGTCACCCAGTGTCACTCCAGCCATGCTCCTCAAACATTTCATCTCGAAAACAATCAACCTTCTTCTCTCCTATGCTCGCATCCTCAAGTCTCAGTTTTGTAGAGCACAGTTGGGACAGCTACACTCTCTTACAAACCTCTCTTTGCTTCCAGCACCAACGTCCAACATCTCACTACAGTCTTCAGTGCACCCAATACTTTACACCTTTTCTGTACTCGCGACTTCACTTCAGTCTCAACTAGTTCAGTCTTCTCCTTATGGGAGCTCACATACTTAAAAAAAACTGAACTTC
>SDVV010002390.1:0-23155 GCA_016164225.1 Gammarus roeselii | reverse complement strand
CACCAAGTCGCCACGAACATGCAGTCTGACTGCAGCAACAGTGGCCCTCAGAAGCCTGCATAGCAGTTTTCCCCCACCAAGTCACCACGAACATGCAGTCTGACTGCAGCAACAGTGGCCCTCAGAAGCCTGCATAGCAGTTTTCCTCCACCAAGTCGCCACGAACATGCAGTTTGACAGCAGCAACAGTGGCCCTCAGAAGCCTGCATAGCAGTTTTCCTTCACCAAGTCGCCACGAACATGCAGTCTGACTGCAGCAACAGTGGCCCTCAGAAGCCTCACAGCATTTTTAATTCCCCCGACGGTGTCGCCGCCCTTTTCGATCGATTCAAGATTCTCAACATGGACTATCAAGATCCGACGGGCGGCCGTTTGAGTTCGATGGTTCAAGAAAGGTCTGGGGAGTTCACCACCTAATGACACTTTCCGTCTACTAGCTTTACGTGAACCGATTCAAATCGAAGGTTTATTACTTTAACTTTCCGTGTCATCCGCGTCCAACGCTCGGTCCCTCTGGGTTGAAGGTATTGACAAGTCGCTTGATAGTTTTGACAAGTATTTTATTAAATGCATGTATATATAAGCTACGTGCCTTTCGACTGGCTTTCTGCGATTTCAACTCACACCCGCACTCTAATACATTACTCATTATAAACTCATTACTCAATAACTTATGACAACTATCCTAACCGCTTCAACAGGTTACAGTGGGGGTCCCGGACTAGCTCACCGGGAGTATTTAGGAGAACGGTGTGCTGTAGGACGACCTTCTCCCCTGGGCTCGATTCTCGTTCCTTGGTTCGACTGGGACTGGAGTTCCACTAGGAGCCTTCCTGGGACGGACCTCGATCTCTTTTGAAGTACTCGAAGACGGTTGACTTCCACAGATTGGGTACTATCTCGCTGTCGTTCGTTGAGTTCTTTTCTCGATGTCGTTCGTTGAGTTCTTTTAGGATGGGTGATGCGCTGTAGATAATTCTCGTTGTTGATGAAGGAGCACTGTTGGCTACTGTGGTCGAGTGACTATCTTTTCTTTTCGGCTCGGCATGAAGTCCCAGCGTTAAGATGTTTTAGCTTGGAGGCAGTTCGTAGAGGCGGCGTATGAATAAGGGCGGCGGTGTTCAGGACTATCTGGGGCTCACATTGCTAGAGCCTTTACAATTCTGTCCTCTCCTTCGCCTCCTAGTCCTATATATGTAGTTCGTAGCGTGACGTAGGCGCCCACTACTGGCGCTGGGGAAAACGCATCATTCCTAACAACGTCGCAGTTAAGCAGTCACACAAAGAAACACAAGATGGGGTGACGCGACGGCATAGGCCCAACTTCTTCTTAACTAGTTATATTATAAGGAGTAATGAAACGCAACTAAACCTATATTCAAAAGCAACATATGGCTTAACGCCTAAGCATCGGCGGCCGAGGGCACGCAAGGCACCTCCCCGCTCCTACGCTATCTGCATGTCCGTTGACGTCATCCCGGGCTTTCCTTGACACCAAGTTGTTTAGAAGCTCGTGCAGCGGATGCGACATCCTGTCCAGGGCTGCTTTCTGCAGCTGGCCGCACCACTACCGATCGCTACCAACGCTCCGAGTACAGACCGACTACATTCAGATACAAATACTATAATAGAATATAGGTGGAACAGAACATGATATAAAAATACAAGGTTACATAAGTTATATAAGTTGAACAGGGTATAACCAGCACGCCGGGTCCGGCTACAACGGCACAGGGAGGGATGTAGAAGCAAGTATTGGTGATCTTAACCTCGAGTTAATTGAACTGTAATAGGGAACTTGTCAGGCTGACGGATCGAATAAAGCAAAGCAGGTCTCGGGGTCGAATATCCACCCTTCTACTCCCTCAAACCACGTTCGCAAGCGGTTGGAGTGAAGGGAAAATAACTTAATTCTCTCGCACGGACTTACTGATACTAATAGAGAACGGAATGCATAGATGGCGGCTAAAGCCTTACAATGTTTTAACTAAAAAAAAAACAAGAACAAAAGATCGGCGAGGGACCTGCTTGTTCAAGGGACGCTTGAAATGCCTACCAAACATTCGGCAGCTCCTTTTTTCAGATCAGGGGACAAGTTGGGACTGTCAGAAGAGAGACCAAAATAAAAATAAATACTTTTCTCACTCATACTGAAAATTGCTGCAGAGAGACTGTGAAGGCAAGGACAATCCAACAACACCTACCGATATACGTTAGCACATAAGCCCCCGCTGAATAGAACGATCAATCTTGACATCAATATCGGCTTGACAAACCATGCTTCACGCCTACGCAGAACCGATAATTAGTTGTGATAGAGAGGTATCGCATGTAAGGCACTGACGTAAAACACATTGTTAAGGAGGCTAACAAGCTTTGTCTAAAATGTATTACCCAGACTAGCAGTAACCAGTTGTTTGTGCACCTCAAACAACTCCGTGGTAATTGATTATTAATGACGCCAACATTTCTGTGGTGGCCAAAGTTGACCCCTCGAAATTGCAGCGATGTCGACGAGTAGCCAGCACACTGGCAAACGACACGCCTCTCAGGAACACAACTGCCAATTATGACTCACGTTAAGACTATGTTTGAAATGAGGCTCAAATCAAATCACAGCTGCCAATTTAGGGGCGACATCAAAATAAACCACTAATAAAATAATGTCCCCCGATTTTAGAACGGTCCGTGTACCGTATGAATTTAAATGCCGGCCAGGCGAGTCCTGCAGGCGAACGAGAAACGTAGCCCTATCTTGCAGGAGGCAACTTGACAAATGGAAGCTGAAAGTTGGGAGGAAATTGAAAGTCGAAGAATTTCTAGCACGAACGAAAAGTAGTCTGCGTAAGTGGGAAAGTAATTCGTGAGAGCTGCCTACGCTAGTGAGGGATTGTGTCGTTGGGCAGCTTTTACTAGTAGGAGACTGTATACCGGAGGGGGAGGGGGGCAATCTAAGGCAGTGGGGACTACGTTATCTGGAAAACCGACGCCTGAAAATGGTTTGGATGCGTCGACCTAATGGACACTTGAGGGAAATTTTTCGGGCCATGGGCGGTTTTGGGACTGTCTATATAAGTGTAATTGGGCTACGAGAGCATGTATGTGTAGTTTTGAAACATAAACTTGGTGTCGCAACATGAAATGACGCGAGCCAGAAGCAGAGGAATGGGGGAGAAAACGGGAGGAGAAGGGGGGTGGAGGCGGGGAAGGGGAGGGTAATATGCTAGCAACATATCATCTGCGTGAAGATGAAAGGATATCAGCGCAGTGATAATGACCGTTTCTGCGAAGAATTTCTACTATTACAAGAATTACTCGAGCAGAAACCGACTATGTTATTAAATAGGAATGAAGGAATTCAGGAAATAAATAATTGTTCGAATCCCTTGACATCGAAACTGTCTCTTTTGAATTGAAATCCTACAAGCAATTCCGTACCGGATGCGCTTTGAATGCCCGGATATCATGATCTCGGTCATCTGTTTGTTCCAATCTGTGGTTTGAGGGCAGCAGATGGCCTCTCAAGCTTACGGCAAGTAGGCAACACTGTAATGGGGTTGAGGATAGTTGTGGGAGGGATCCGATACCTGTGGCCCTAACGTATTTTTACGGTTATTTGCGAGTTGACGTTGCAATCTCTTACCATGTTCTCATAGTGGGAAATAGGTTTTGACTGCTAAGACTCCCACGAGATTGACCTGGATCCGCCCGTACAACCCTTTCAGGGACGCCTGCTCATCCAGCTGCAGCGCATGCACAACACGCTCGCGTTCCAGGAACTTACTCCATTCAGGGCTGTTCTTTAGCCCCTCGAACGGTTCGGTCACGTTCAATCGGAAAACGTACACGATTCAGACCCACTCAACTCTTTGAAACATTGAAAATCGGCGGAGGAGGTTTGCATTCATTGATGCGGTGGTATTACATTCGCAAATAACTTACGTTATAAAAACTCCATGGGCAATAACTATACTTACCTTTCCCACAAGCTTCCATTGCCACCGGGGCAGTTTTGCCCGCTCTTATAAGAGGGACGGAAAGAGAATCAGTCGGTGCGCCGATAATAGTCGATAGTGTTGTACAGTCGACTGGTGTGTGCTATCGACAGTCCGGTCAGAGTCGATAGTGTTGTACAGTCGACTGGTGTGTGCTATCGACAGTCCGGTACGAGTCGATAGTGTTGTACAGTCGACTGGTGTGTGCTATCGACAGTCCGGTCAGAGTCGATAGTGTTGTACAGTCGACTGGTGTGTGCTATTGACAGCTTATCACCTTTTTTCATTATGTTCATTCATTCACACCACTAACTTTGTCTCTACGTTCGTTCTCATGTGTTTTAGTTCATCAGATTTCATTGCAATAATTTGACATGCTGTATAAGATACAAACAGAAAATAGTAATAATAAAAATCAAAAAATCATTGTCTCAACATATATCGGATGGCTTTGTTATTATTATTAGCTGATAAAACCTGAAATTATAGTACCATATATATAACGACAGATAGAAATATAGCACCCTCAAACGTAAACACAAATTATGCCTGTTTGAACTTGTACGTGCAGAAGTTCTTGAATTGTAATTTACTTCTGCTATTTCAATTTACTATGTCAACTATTTATGGTTCATCAGTTCCATTTTATAAATACCTTCATTCTATTTTTTTCACGCTTCATATGCTCAAATTTACAATTATCGGGTTCATGTATAAATCCGTTCATTTATTATACCCATCGCTTATGACTCATTGAAATATTTTTTTTCGTGTGCATATGTTGACATGTCATGTGAACTATGCAGTTAGTTTCGAATTGGTGTCATCGTGCGCCAATCATTGTATGAGTGATGTAATAGGGAACCTCATGTCGGACATTTTCTACTCGCAAGTTTTTAGTAAATGTCAGTGAGACAGTCAATAGTTATGATAAAGACATCGTTGGTGATCATACTTCGCTTAGTAGAGGATGTCCTTCAACTACATTTGTCCATCGGTTGGCCCTTACTCCTCAACCTTAGTTATAAGTTCATTTTAAATTCTTCAACGTGGCAAATGTTGTCTTCAGAAGAGCTCACGCTGACGAAGACTTGGCACGTACCATGTGTTTGTTCTGAGATTTCTGTTATTATGTCAACATGCCATTGTATCTAAATACATTTTAAATCCTTGAAATTCGTATTTCATTTTATTTTCAACATGATAATTATAATTTAAAGGCATTCTACCGCAAACATGTCTCAAACGACCATAGGGTATACCGACATGAGTCGGGCAAGCAGCGCGAGTTAGGTTAAGTCTAGTAATGGCTGCACCACGTCCATTAATGTTCTAATCACAATAATGGGATGCTAAGTTCACGTTGAGGCGTTCAGGTAAACGAGTGTTCAAATGATTCGAAGGCCGCCCCGCGATTTCACCCATTATCGCGCGTACAGTTCAGACTACTCAATTGTTTGTTTGACAAAATGACCTATGTCGATATAACTACCTGCAATGTAAAAGTTATTGCGACTGTTGAATATTTTGTCACTCTGTCCATCATATAAAAGTTTATATTTGATGCTGTTCTTTAGATAGAGTGTCGTATGTTGCTCCCCGCCTCCCCCCGATTTGTTAAGTCTAACAGCGCTCCCTGCTGACCTAAGCTGTTTTTTCTCTAGTTTTTTTCTCTCGGCGTCCTGTCTCCATGAGGCAACAAACGCGAGGATCGTGCGAGAGCCCTCAGTGCATGCAAGGAAATCCGTGCTATCCATTGCGGGCACACGGATGCACGGACTGCGTGAGTGCCTGCAGTGTCCGCAGTTCTTTGACCGCTGCAGTTCCGTCACGTAGTGTACCGTTCAGCCCATCAACAGCCGCTGTTTCGTCGCCTTTACGACCGTTCCAGTCCAATAAGTGCCGCTGTCTTACGCTGTAACGCCTTTCAGTCCGTCTTCTGGAATTGGTTCCATTCCCGCACGTGCTTCTGCAAATGGAAGCCGCGAAGGCGCTATAGAGAAGGAAATATAAGCAGCTGCACATTGCTGCCCGTTGTTCCTGACCCTTTGTGCAATGGTCCCGTGCTGGTGTTTTCTTTGACTTACATAGGTCAATACTTTTCTTGCATCATATACAGGCCTATGCCAGAGGTATCTTTAACATGCATAGGCCTATGGTAGTATTTTTTGCGCCATGCATAGACCTAAACCTGAATTTTATAAACTGCAGACAGGGTTTGTCCAGTGTTCCATCTCTCATTTATTAGCCCATACCTGTGTCCTGTGTACCATATACAGGGTTATAACACCGTTTCCTGAGTCGTGCATAAGCCTATGCGAATATTGGCCGTGACGGTGTAGTGTTGCTTGTATCAAGATTTGATAAAACTGCGCAGACTGGTTTTGCTATTGCTTCTGAACGACCTTCAAGTCGGCCATGTTTTAGGCCATTGCATGTCGTGTTTGCTCAAGGTCAACCTACTTTATGTGTTTTGTCACGGTCAGCCTACTTTCAGTGTTTGGTCACGGTCAGCCTGCTTGCCCTTTGAGCTCAAAGTCAGCCTGCTAGTCTGTTGTGTTTGCCATGCTTCTCACCATCACCCCCGTTGCCTGCGAGATGGCCTTGATGGAGCGTCATGTTTGGACAACACAAACACAGCAGCAGCAGCAGCAGCAGTTCAATGGGCACTTGCCTGCCAGTGGCCTTTCACTTTAAAGGACATTTCCTTTAGTTGGTCATATTACAGTAATGAACTAAGCATTGGGTATCCTTCCCTGCGAGGGCGTCTTTGACAGTGCAGTCATCACTTTGCTGGAGGGCTATCGAACCAGCTATTTGTTTGTTGCTCTAAACATAATTCCGAGGGTTGTTACATGCATGCGAAAACACCCAGGTTACAGTGAAACATACACACAGTCAAACTGAAGCTGCGCTCTCCTGAAGTCTCCTTAGCAAATATCCCTCCACCAGTCCCAAGAAACATGCAGCTTCTCCGCATCTAGTCTTCAGAAGCCCTAATATCAGATATCCCTCACCCAGTATCAACGAGTTCATAGTCCAACTGCTGCCACATCCTGCAGAAGCCCCATATCAGTTATCCCTCCCTCAATCACCACGTACATTCAGTCGAACTGCAGCCACTGTTGTTCTCAGAAGCCCCATGGTATTTGAAGCTTCCCTGACGACTCACGGAGATGTAGCAGCAGGTATTTATGATCACAACCCCAAGTTAATTTAACTCGAATGGAAAACTTGTCAGGATGATGGATCGAGTAAAGCAAAGCGGTCGAGGGGTCAAACCTCCACACTTCGCCTCTCCGTTCCACGTTCCTAAGCTGATGGAACGGAGGAAAAATAACCAGATTCTCTTGCACTGAATTAACGAAACTAATAGGAAACAGAACGGGCTTGAAGATGACGGGTAAAGCCTAACAATTTATTAACCAGAGAACGAATAAGAATCTAGAGAACATCGAGTGAAGTAGTCCCCCAATGGTTGCTTTAGGTATGCTTTTTAGATGAAAGCTTGTGAAGTCTTCCAGGCACTCGATACCAATATAAGAGCAAGAACAGACGCTTCGATGGTTGCCTCAGGCCTGCTTGTTTACTTGATATGTGCAAGGTCTTCCATGCACTAGGTGGCAACATTAGAATGAGTGCAGAAGCTTGCTAGAGGTCGCCTCAGGTCTGATTGTTTAAGGCATCCTCAGAAGGCCTTCCAACCACTTGGCAGCTCCCTTTGTTGCAAATATTTCAGGGAACAAGATGGGACTGACAACAGAGAGGCCACCAGTAAAGGCTCCCCTATCCCCCCTCACCTTAAGGCGCTGCTCGGGGACTGTGAAGGATAACACAGCTGTCAATAAAGAATCAGACTGATGGATGCTATGAGGATGTCAGAGCATCCGAGTAGGAAAACAATTCAGCTACGGAGTAAGTTATGGTTTATTGTCCATGGACACGGGAAGGGGATTGTACTTTGTTAAGGCTTCGTGATGATGAGTCTGATTATTGTATTGAGTTCAGGCTTAGTGATGATGACAGTCTGTCAGTTGTATTGTTTTCAGGCTTGGTGATGATGACAGTCTGTTTATTATATTGTGTTCAGGCTTCGAGATGATGAGTCTGTGTATTGTATTGAGTTCAGGCTCAGTGATGATGACAGTCTGTCAATTGTATTGTTTTCAGGCTTGGTGATGATGAGTCTGTGTATTGTATTGAGTTCAGGTTTAGTGATGATGACAGTCTGTCAATTGTATTGTTTTCAGGCTTGGTGATGATGACAGTCTGTTAATTGTATTGTGTTCAGGCTTCGAGATGATGAGTCTGTGTATTGTATTGAGTTCAGGTTTAGTGATGATGACAGTCTGTTTATTACTTTGTGTTCAGGCTTCGGGATGATGATGGTGTTTATTGTAATGTGATCAGCCTTCATGATGATGACAGTCTGCTTATGGTTTTGTGTTCCGGCTTCATGATGGCCGTTTGTCACCCTGAAGACTCCAACGGCATAAAAAGTTAAATAATCTTCATTGCGCAGTTATTTGCATGGCACTGTTGGTGGTAGATGACGTGTTCAGCATTAAATAATATCCGAACAAGTGAACATCTCTCATCATTGCTACTGCAGTGTGGAATGGGCATTATCCACTACTTGTTAACGTCTCCTCACGCGGCCCGGGACCGGTATTTATTCAAGATGCACAGATTGCGGGATGTTGGTTGAACCTTTTAGCTTTGCGGACTAGGAAACGATCCGAAAGGTTATGAAACTAATAATTGCTTCATTTGGAACTCCGCTTATTGAATTTGGTCTCAACAACATACAAAACGTCCTGACGCAGTCATTGCGTCGTGACGCAATCATTGCGTCGTGACGCAGTCATTGCGTCGTGACGCAGTCATTGCGTCGTGACGCAGTCATTGCGTCGTGACGCAGTCATTGCGTCGTGACGCAGTCATTGCGTCGTGACGCAGTCATTGCGTCGTGACGCAGTCATTGCGTCGTGACGCAGTCATAGCATCATACTGCTCGATCATGGTGCGCATCAGGTGATGTGCATCAGGTCGAACATGAGGTTCTATGGCAGCCTCACACTTCAGAAGCCTCAGTAGCAGTTATCACTCACAAGGTCCCAACTCACATGAAGCCCACCTGCAGCTGCTGTTCTCACAAGCCCTCGTAGCGGCTATGCACCAGCCAGTCGTCACAAATATGCAGTCGGAGTGCAACCGCAGTCTTGAGAAACTCCCTCGACACTTATAGCGTCCCAGGCAACTCAGAGATGTTGTAGCAGATATTGCTACAACATCTCTAACTCGAATGGAAAACTTGTCAGGATGATGGATCGAATAAAGTAAAGCTGGCCGAGGAGTCAAATCTCTATCCTTGGCAATCCCAGTCCACGTTCCCAAGCAGTTGCAGTGACGGAAAAACAAATAGATTGTCTTGCGGGAACATACATAATATAAAATAAAAAGTGTTAGTTATCTATGGAATGAATAATCATTCATCCATGCCGTGGGTAACAGACGTGTGAGAGAGTAGGTGTGTGTCAAAAGGATTTGCTCCCAATCGCAGTTTCTGGGCCGAATCGTCCTTGAAGTTAATTGTATCTACTGTTCTTCATAGTACGAGTTTATATGAATGTATGTGTGCAATTATGTTTTTGTGCCTACCTAATGACGGCGCACACAGGACCCAGTCCTCGCGTACATGGCTGTGGCAGGGCTGCTTTAAGATCATGGCAGCACCACCCCGGCCCCCCTCTACTCCAATCCCTTTCATTAGAGCACCCCATCGCCGTCTTTGTTTCGAATGCTGCGGTGCTATAATACCCTCCCATTCCTCCACAACACTCCCTCCATTCCCTACTGAACTGGTTGGCTTACAGTCTTCGTCCATCCCCAGGAGGGGAGTAAGTGACTCGCGGTTTCTTTATCTACTAACAACGAATGATTCTTTGATCACTGACGGTCCTTTGACGACGAATGATTCTAAGATCGCAGAGAGTCTTTTGACGACGAATGAGTCTATGATCGCAAAGAGTCTTTTGACGACGAATGATTCTATGATTGCAAAGAGTCTTTTGACGACGAATGATTCTATGATCGCAAAGAGTCTTTTGACGACGAATGATTCTATGATCGCAAAGAGTCTTTTGACGACGAATGATTCTATGATCGCAGAGAGTCTTTTGACGACGAATGATTCTATGATCGCAAAGAGTCTTTTGACGACGAATGATTCAATGATCGCAAAGAGTCTTTTGACGACGAATGATTCTTATTATTTTATCACCGATGGTTCTTTGACGACGAATGATTCTATGATCGCAAAGAGTCTTTTGACGACGAATGATTCTATGATCGCAAAGAGTCTTTTGACGACGAATGATTCTATGATCGCAAAGAGTCTTTTGACGACGAATGATTCTATGATCGCAAAGAGTCTTTTGACGACGAATGATTCTATGATCGTAAAGGGTCTTATGACGACGAATGATTTTATGATCGCAAAGGGTCCTTTGACGACGAATGATTCTACGATCGCCGATGTTCATTGCCGACAAATGATTATGTTACCTACATGGGTAATTGACGGCAAGGGATCTTTGGTCAGTGAGGTTCCTATGACAGTAAAGATTTTTTATCACTGATGGTCTTTAGCCGGGAAGGCCCACTTTAGGCATTTGGGTGTCAGAGGTTCTTCAAACTCTGCGAGGTATCTACACGGTACGCTGTGTTGAAAGCAGGCGAGGTATCTAACGGTACGCTGTGTTGAAAGCAATTTCCTAAGGGGCATTTCACCAAAAGGCTCTGGTGGAAATGAGGCCCAAATCAATCAATTCACCAAAATAAGGAATAGCGGGAGATGGGGATTGGGTAGGACAAGGACACACTCTGCAGGCTACCAGTTTTATGTTACTAATTGATGCTGAAATCCGTCGTGTGCGGCAACCCAGTTGGTAGTTTGTGTGCTATTTCGCAATATAGTAATAGCCGCGGAATTACAATTGAGCTTCAATCGACACAAACTACGTCTTCGCACCGTCGGCACTTTTGAAATGGATTGACTTTCATCTTTTTAACTCTCTTGGACAAACTGAATGAATTCGAAATTACGTAGGGATTGAGAGGACTTTGGAGATCTGAATTATGTTAAGGCTTGAATAACATTTTGCCCTGATCGATAATAAAGGTCTGAATAACAACAAGGGTCGAAACTGAATTCCATCCTATGTCGTTACATTTTCTTGTGTTCGCTCCTGGTGGAGATGAACTTAAATACTGGTAGCAATGCCCGTAGAGTGATGTGCTATTGTCACAACGGGCTCGGCTATCATCACAAAGATGATTGCGAAACGAATTGAGTGCGTCTACTATATGCAAGATTAGTATTATTTTCACCAATTGTTTGCATACCTGATGAATTTTATCTAGTTTAGATGGTTCATTTGCACACGATTTTTTTAAACTAACGATTCCTGCTGCAATGGTAATAATAAACTAACGATTCCTGCTGCAATGGTAATAATAAACTAACGATTCCTGCTGCAATGGTCATAATAAACTAACGATTCCTGCTGCAATGGTCATAATAAACTAACGATTCCTGCTGCAATGGTCATAATAAACTAACGGTACCTGCTGCAATGGTAATAATAAACTTACAATTCCTGCTGCAATGACAATAATAAACTAACGATTCCTGCTGCAATGGTCATAATAAACTAACGGTACCTGCTGCAATGGTAATAATTGAATAACCACAACACAAGGAATCTGTTGAAATTGATGAATAGAGGCTCAACAAGAAGTCAAAACGCACAGAAAGGGGCAATTGGAGCACTAAATAGCGGGTATACGGCCACCAGAGTATGGGCTGGGGCAGCCCTTGCTGCAGAGTGTATGTACACTACTCGATAACATTGTTCTTGCTATCACTGCAACCGCCAATACCAATTTCTTGCCAATTAATAGGCAGCATCGAACAATTATCGAGAATTTTAAAATAAAAGTTCCCTTGACGACATCGAACGCAATTCTACGTCAACTAAACTGCGGGGTGCCGGCCCATGTGTTCTTGCGTAAGCCTCGGCGGCTGTCAGCAACACCATCAAAGTGGCTGTGGGCTCCGGCGTCCATGCGCCGTGCTGCAGGAAACACCATCAAACCGGCTGTGGGATACAGGCCCAGGCGTACATGCAGCGAGTGGCAGGCAACACATTAAATCAGTTACGAGGTGCGGGCCCAGGCATCCATTTGCCTTGCTGCAGGAAACACCACCAGAGCGGTTGTGGTGTGCGGGCCCAAGTTTCCATGCGGCAAGATGCAACAAAGTTTGCCGGAAAAAGTCGTTCCAATATATTCGAACCACAATTGAAACCATGTTTTCCGTTTCAAAGGAGCAATTAATTGATGTATTCCCATTTTGTTGCTAGGAACTTGTTCAAATCTGTTAACTGCAATTGAAATGAGACATTTAATGTATCAAATGTTTGTTCATTAACCGGCAACTCTTGATATATTCTTCCTATTGCCCTCATTTATGAGCCTGAATATTTTAAGCAGTCTCATCGTCGTTGGTGGTACAAACTTTTAATGTGATTCTATGATAAATTTCACTGACGTCATAGTAACAGACGTCAAGAGGTGATCTTGCATCCTGTCTGTTATACGTTTTTTTTTCGTCGTATTGACATGTGTTATGCTTGCACCAATATCAAATAAATCTGTTTTAAAATCTGTTTAAAGAGGCACATGTATGAGTTCAGAGCGCTAGTGCATCAAAACACACCCTTTCCATAATTCCCTTCAGAGACGGTCATATATATCTCATGCTCACTGTTTCAGTACAATGACGGCCACTGCTCTGTCCCAGACTGACCGTCCCAGCTCAATGACGGGTTCTGTTCTGTTACGTAGCGACTGTCCCAATCCATCGACGGATGCTGTTTCGTCATGTGACGACCAAGCCAGTCCAACGACGGATGCTGTTGTTGTTGTTGCATAGCCAAGGTGAGAACCGCGCCAGCGCACCGCCCGAAATCCTCGATACCCACGCTAGGTGTGTGTTGTGAGAGAGGGGGGGGGGGTGGTGGAGGAGAGAAAATGGTGGGGTAGGCTGTTATTGCTGCTATCTGAATCAAATTTGTGGGTTGTGTGGCAGTCAACAAACGACCACCCGTGTGGTATAGCTTATGTCTCTCAGCCACACTGCAACGCCCAAATCAGACGCGTGCAGATACAACCTTATGCGGGACTGGGAGGTTTTGTAAGAGAGAACTGATGCGGATTGTTTCCTTGTCCATGAGGAGGATTGCAGGCGGAGAGAGGAACTGGGTGTCTTTTCGGGATGAGACGCGTGTGGGACAATCCGGTACAAAGGCGATGAGGAATGTGCTAACGTATTTAGCAGTATTGAATGCCCGATAATTAGAATGTTACCAACAGTGAGGCTTATTGCTATTATTATTATTATTATTATTAAATCATTTGTTTCCATCGTCTGGCAATGGGTTTTCAATTTTTATGAAATAATTTCATTCTTAAACATAAGTCATGCAACTTCATTATTAACTACGCTATTTGAGTTTACGAAAACTGGAGTTCAATTTGTGTTTGTCACAGCTCATCTCTAGGGACCGCCGGTTCGGATTACATGGAGCGAAATATTAATTTACAATAGTATCATCTGTGCACATACAGAAAATGTCTTTTATGACAAAATATCTCCGACTACAGAGCGTTGGGAAAACCACACCCGGGGTTGGGAAATAAAAAATACTTGGGGTAGATGAATAACAAAATACATGGGCGTGGAATACCATGCATATGGGGTGGGAATTCACGCATGCGTGTGGTTAGAGTCCCGAGAAACATGAGGTTGGGACAACAAAATGAGCTAACATATTGTAATGAGTAGACTACATTATTGCACGATCACAAAGATGTGGATGGACGGCATGAATTATATAGAAAATATGAATAGAATAGAATGTTGGGAAATCGAAAAGCGCTAACATATCGTAAAGATGGGTCTAAACCATTGCATTAATAATGAAGGGGTGAATAGGAGACATATGTTATACAAAAACAGTTATACATAAAATACATACCAAACAACTGAATATACAATATACACACTTCTAGACCGCTTGGAAATGATTAAATGATTGACAACCAGAATAATACAATGCTGGAGTACACAAATCGGATGATTATGCTCCTGTGATAGAAGACAAAGCAAAATATTAGCTTATAAGGCAATAATTGTATCATCAGAAATGGTACGGTAATTGTTAGAAATAATTCAATGCATTATATTGAAATGAGTTAACCTTTCTCAAAGTTAGAAGCTGCCTATCGTTCCTCGAAAAGAATAGGTTTGTATTTCATTTATACTAAAACAATTGAAACATTTATAAACATAGCAATAGACAAAACGCTAGTTAACACTTATGGTAATTGGCAAAGACAATTGTGATCGGTAGCAAAATAGAAAACATATGTATCGTCAGAGTAAAAGCGATTAGATGGTGTCTCAATGTTGAGAGTTGTGGTGGTTGTTTCGGCCATGCTGAAGAACAGGATGCATTTTCTGGTTACTTATATTATGTATCTTGCTTGTGTTTGTGGGCAAAGTTACGGTTTTGAATTGATCGGTCAATAGATGTTCATTAAGCCTATTCATGACGGACGTGTTGGATTTAGGATTCTTCAGGCTTGTTAGGAGAATGTTCCAGGATTTTGGCCCAGTGATCGAAAAAGCTCTACAGTCAGTTTATGTTTTCCTGTGTTCAACGTGCAGAGTATCATTATTTCGTGTGGTTCGATCGTTGTTTTCACCTCGAGAATATATGTGCCTTTTGCTGCCATGTGAATGTTTTTCTAGAAGATCTTTATGAATTCTGATCGACTCATGGAATGCCAATTTGTTGTCGATATTGAGCCACTGTAAGTTTTCGAGGAGAGGACTTACGTGGTCTCGTTTTCTTGTATTTACCATCGCATGTTATTCTGGCCGTAAAGTTCATACAACGTTGCACTTTCTCTCTTAGAGTTCTGGTGCATTTCCCTCAAATTGAAAGACAGTAGTTAATGTGAGAAAATACTAAAGCGTAGACAATCTGTAATCTTGATTTGAATTCCAATTATTTTTTTGCGGAGTTTAAGAACAAAAGTGTTCCACTCAATTTGGAACCCAGAGTAGTTATATTGTGTTTGAAGGAATGATCGGGATCAAGCCATACTCTCAGACTTATAACTTTATCTTTGGAACTGCTTTATCTATAACTTTGGAACTGCTTTCCTTTAAGAGTTCTAGCCGAACAAGATGCATTTATTTTCAGAGTTGAGCTTGAGTCCATTTTAATCATACCAAGATTTCAGATTAGTTACGGCTGTCTCAGTGTCGTCTTTCAGCGCATTCTGATCTGACGGTTTTCGGGAAAGCAATATTTAAACATCATCGGAGTACATCACCACTTTTGCTTGATTTTTTTGGTAATTTACCGTTGATGCCATTTACAAAAACCAGGAACAACAAATTGCCAAGTATCGAACCTTAAGGGACCCCAAAGGCAACTGTGGCCGAATTTGATATAGTTGCGTTATCGAATTTAAACTGATTGCTGTCGATTCATCACATAAGTTTCGAACCAAGTATGGTCTATTCCGATGTGGCGGAGTTTGCCAAAAAAATTGTATGGCTTACACTATCGAATGCTTTCGAGGAGTCAAGCAATACCACCAGAGATATCTACCCTTCATCAAAGTTTTTGTACAGATCTTCAGTGATGCTTATAAGTGCGTCTTCTGTGGACAATTTTCGATGATAAGCGTACTGGCAGTCATTGAACAGCTTGTTTGATTTGAGGTAATCAATCAATTGGATATATATTATTTTTTCTAGAATCTTGGACAAGAAAGGCAGAAGACTGATCCCTCTAAAGTTGGATGGTTCATTGATGTCCCCAGATTTATGAATTGCTTATATGATTGCATTCTTCCAGATCTCTGGAAAAGTTTCACTTGCTATGGAGGTGTTAAGAACTGTGCCGATATAAGGCAAGGTAACTATAAGGCTGTCTTCCAGATATTGTAGGGTTACCCCATCTATTCCTGTAGAATTTGTGTTCTTCAAGGCAAATACAGCTCGTTTTACTTCGTGTTGGGATACTTGCTTTGGTTTCCATTTGACGTGTGCTTCTTGGTCGCTATCTCCATCGACAGCTTTCGGACTCCATGTATCTGTTGCGTCGCTCTATAGTCCTTGATAAGCTTCCTGGGTTACCTAATCAAAAACCTGTTTACAACTCCAGCGAAGTAGTTGTTAAACTTCTCTGAAGTTGCTCGAGTATTTGGACAAGTAGGCGATGTGATCTTTTTTTTGTAAGGAACTATTTTTTCAGTACATTCCACGTTTTTATTGTTTTTGCACTGTTCTAGTTCCTCATGATGGTATTTAATTTTTGCCCTACTGACATCTCGTTGAGTCTCCTATTTTGAATTCAAAATAATTGTAACCAAAAGATGTTTCATTTCGCTCTGCGTTTGAGATATTTTTTAAGTGCAATTTCATTTCGCAGTTTTTTTGTAATTCTTTTAACCGGCGTGCTTTTCATTGTTTCAGTTTCCGTTGGCGCCACAGGGTTCAGACATGTGAGGAGATATTATGTGAGTAACTGGGCTTGCATTGTGACGTTATTTGGGCTATGTATCGTTTATATCATCTTGACGTTTGCCACTAGTTGTGCTTTGAAATATTCGTCGATAGTTCTACGGCATGTGCAGTAGCGAAAGAAAATTCGTTCATGCTAGCTTGTAACCGAAAAAAACAAACTAGAGTTTTCCCACGTGGAATTTGACTTTATATTCAAATTGCTTACGCTGCTTTATTTGGTCAAAGTTTTTTGATGGAAAATGCCTACCAAATTTCCGCAAAGTTCAAATATTGAGCGGAAAATTATCATTGAATATTTATTTTAAACTTAAATCATGAACGAATTTTATTTTGCTACTGTACCTAAATGGAGATTTCGCGGAACAAATACTCTTACAATACGTATGAATTAAATTGTTGAACTATTTTACTCAGTCAAAGTGAATTCTCATAGCGAAGAAATTTTCCTTTCGTTCATCTGACGAAATTCAACAAGCGGCGATTAGTGTTCATTATGACGTGGATTCGTATAATTATTTTACTAGATTAACAGATGTAGTAGAATAATTCTACTGCATCTACTGATGCATTAATAGAACCTGATGAGTGAAGTAACATGATAGTATTGGCCCACTCATTCTAACGCTCGCAAGTCCGGGCAGTCCTGAGTGAATATGTCTATACATAATGAATGATATCTTGCCTTAAGTCGTTCCCAGTTTTTATCAGCACGAGTATAGCCCCATTCCCAAAAACCTTTCCACCTTTCAATCCTAATCTCCGCAGGCGGACCTTACGCGGTCAACATCTACAAGCAGAATTATAAACCCGAAACAAGTTAGTTCGTGACAGCATGAGCGGACCGTCGTCGCTACTGCTGGAACGGTGTATAACGGTCACTGATCGGAGCCCATGCTCATAGTGAGGAACAGAAGCCTACGATGCTCTGTGCATAACACAGACTAGCTGGTCTGAGAGTTGGGAGTGTGGATCTCACTCGCTCGCCTTTCAGAGACTTTGTACTTAATCTCGTGCTAGCCACCGATGTTCTGAATGGGATCCTAGCATTGGTCTTCTTGCATGTCGCGGAACAGACATCATCAAAAACATAAACAACAATTTTTTGAACTGATTTCTTCTTTCCCCGCCAGATCACCGGTATACAAAACTAGGAAGCGTCCACCCGTCCTTCCCTCGTCCGCTCTCTCTTCGCCCCCTGTTCCCGCCTTTTGCTCGTCTCCCTAGCGATGGCCGCTAGGGAGCGACGTCCAGAGGCCAGGGGGCGCGTGCCCAGCATGCGGCAGTGGGCGGAATGCCAGGACACTGGCCAATCATGACTGAGCGGAAGAGGTCAATTTGCTGGCCTTTCGGGTTAATGTTTGAATTGGGCAAGAGTGGCAGAATACTGGAATCTGTGATATGCATCGAAATATCATGGTATTTTTTATCACGTCTCCTGTCTAGGTTACTACCGGGTAACTTGGTCAAAGTACGGATATTTTATGTACAGACTAAATAGTATGGCAGGAGCCCTAGAAGCAAGGGCTTCTGGAGACAGTCTGCGGTGGACAAGAGATGTTGCTGCATTGGCTGGTGATCATGGTCATTGCGGGGGCCCTGTAAAGCAAAAGCTTCTGGAGACAGTCTGTGGTGGACAATAGAGCTATCACTGCATTGGCTGTTGATCGTTGTCATTGCGGGGCTCTGTAAAGCAAAAGCCGCTGGAAACAGTCTGTGGTGGGCACAATAGAGCGGTTACTGCTCCACCGCCTGGTGATCATGGTCATTGCACCATGAATATTTGATCTATGATCAATGGTTTATATATTAGATGGTTACCCTAAAGCACAGGTCGACAGATACATTTAATCACTTGCAAACAAAATTTGTTCAGAGGTTTGAATACTCTAATTCTGAACGGCAGGTCTCTGTTAAACAGCCGATACCAACATGATCGTGATCTGTAATGTACGATGATAGTAAAGTTACAGTTGAGTATTGATCGGTGCATCTATTGGGTTTGTCCTGGTGGGGAGTGGGGGAGTGGGGTGAGTGGTGTAGAACACTGACGCGGCGGGCGAGCTCCGAGGTAGCAGCGGATGATGTTAACAAGAATATACAAGTGTAGGAAGACAACAACAGACCTATTGGCCCAAACTAGGTTGCCTTTTGATAGCAAGAGGATAAGTTCTGAAGTAGAACGTCTAAGAGAGCTTCATGCGCAATTTCTGATTTAAAAACATCAAGAAAGGGAACGGTTTAGCTATTTATCGTCGATTTATGTAGAACTTATCGAGCTGAGACTTGAACGTTTCGATTATATTGCTGTTTACCGCCTCCGCTGGAAGTTTGTCCCATTCTTCGACAACTCATTACGAGAAGAGATTGCGCGTGAGGCCGAGTGGGAGGGTGGGAGTTAAGTAGGGAACTGTTGAAATGGTCGGCGGTGAATGAGTTGGGAGGATTTGGGACTACGCGTTTTGAAACAATATTTTACACTCGATATTTAATATTTTCTCATTATAATATTCGTGCTCCCAAATTAGACTTAGCATTTATTGTTATACCTAAAGATGCGAGCTCAATAAGCAATAGTAATTTGAGGTCAAGTTTAACTGCGTGCTTGACCGCAAACGTGGGACTAAGTTTAGCACCACAATATTCTGGAGCGTATCGCGGCACCCTCCGCCCTTCCACCTCCTTGTACGAAAGTGCCATCTGCAGTGATGTGACAGTGTCGTGACGCCAGTTGACCATGGTTGCGTTATGGTCAATAATCTCCACGACCCTTCCGTACAACGGCGACCGAGCACCAACCCCGGGCGCGTCGGGATGCTACCCAGAGCCAGCCAAGGCAGACCATGCCGAGGCAGTGATGGAAGTACGTTGATGGAGACTAAGTGGTCTAAGGGTGCAACGTGCCTGGACTACAAATGTTTTGAAGTTGTGTTAGAGCAACGACTCGGTGTAGTCTGTGATACACACGGGACGTAATGTAGTGTTGTGTTCTATGTGCTTGTGGACACTCACAAAGCTAGTTCAAAACGCTAATCACTCGGTGTCCTCCTCACAGGACACTCACAATGCTAGTTCAAAACGCTAACCACTTAGTGTCCTCCTCACAGGACACTCATAATGCTAGTTCAGAACGCTAACCACTCAGTGTCCTCCTCACAGGACACTCACAATGCTAGTTCAGAACGCTAACCACTCTGTGTCCTCCTCACAGGACACTCACAATGCTAGTTCAGAACGCTAACCACTCTGTGTCCTCCTCACAAGACACTCACAATGCTAGTTCAGAGCGCTAACTACTCTGTGTCCTCCTCACAGGACACTCACAATACTAGTTCAGAACGCTAACCACTCGGTGTCCTCCTCACAGGACACTCACAATGCTAGTTCAGAACGCTAAATACTCAGTGTCCTCCTCACAGGACACTCACAATGCTAGTTCAAAACGCTAACCACTCAGTGTCCTCCTCACAGGACACTCAAAATGCTAGTTCAAAACGCTAACCACTCAGTGTCCTCCTCACAGGACACTCACAATGCTAGTTCAGAACGCTAACTACTTAGTGTCCTCCTCACAGGACACTCACCATGCTAGTTCAAAACGCTAACTACTCAGTGTCCTCCTCACAGGACACTCACAATGCTAGTTCAAAACGCTAACCACTCGGTGTCCTCCTCACAGGACACTCACAATGCTAGTTCAGAACGCTAAATACTCAGTGTCCTCCTCACAGGACACTCACAATGCTAGTTCAAAACGCTAACCACCCAGTGTCGTCCTCACAGGACACTCAAAATGCTAGTTCAAAACGCTAACCACTCAGTGTCCTCCTCACAGGACACTCGCAATGCTAATTCAGAACGCTAACTACTTAGTGTCCTCCTCACAGGACACTCACCATGCTAGTTCAAAACGCTAACTACTCAGTGTCCTCCTCACAGGACACTCACAATGCTAGTTCAGAACGCTAACCCCTTGATCGGAGAGATGGTCCCCTTAATCTAATCTCTTCTAATCTCACTCATCGTGAGTTGGTCCCCTTTAATTTAATCTCTTCCAATCTCACTCATCGCAGAGATGGTCCCCTTAATCTAATCTCTTCCAATCTCACTCATCGCAGAGATAGTCCCCTTATTCTAATCTCTTCCAATCTCACTCATCGCAGAGATAGTCCCCTTATCCTAATCTCTTCCAATCTCACTCATCGCAGAGATGGTCCCCTTAATCTAATCTCTTCTAATCTCACTCATCACAGAGTTGGTCCCCTTTAATTTAATCTCTTCCAATCTCACTCATCGCAGAGATAGTCCCCTTATTCTAATCTCTTCCAATCTCACTCATCGCAGAGATGGTCCCCTTAATCTAATCTCTTCCTATCTCACTCATCGTAATTTGAAGATTTTTTTTCATAATTTTTGGAAGCTTGCGAATTTGAATGTCTTGGATATTTTTTATGCTGAGCCTTTCACTATTTTCTGACCGTTGTTCGAGAGAGCTGATGTGTTTGATCAGCGGAGAAAGTTTCAGAGTTAGGAAAGAAATTTAAGAAATCATCCTCCCGTATTCTGTTTACAGTGCGTTTGCTCCTTAAAAATATAAATGAGACGTCACCTGATGACGAGCGATCTCAGGTTAGGTTTTACATTCATATATTCTTTCCGAATGCAACGTTAAAGGCGTCCGAGAGGTCGATGGGCTTACCCAATTAACTCATCCCTGGTGCAGTATTGACTGACAGGTTTGGTGCTACCGGAGAAGAAAAGGCTGACTGACTTAACACAAGAACTTGGATGCATTTACCCTTTCATCTTCCTGATTCAGTGCATAGGAGGTTTATGGCACATTTCTATCTTATTTCACTGTATCGATTCTTTTGGCTACTTTTGTGTGTGCACTGGTATCAACGTGGATTTATTTGAAGGATTCCAATTAATACAAGTCGGTAATTAGTTTTACCTTTCATAATCACTCTTGTTTCCTTACCTGTTGGAAACCATTATCCTCATTTCCTACGCTTTTCAAATCTCCATTACGTCTTGCTCCCTTTTCTCCTTCCCGAAATATCTCAGACACATCCGCAAGATTTGCCACACATCTCACCCCTCTGGTTACCAGGTACTTCACATCTCCAATAACAACTGGCCTTTCCCCATCAATCTAAATCCCCTAGTGATTGTAGCGACTCTTGTTGAAGCCTTGCTTGTTGCGTACAGTTTCCTGGTACGCTCGTTTTGATTCAGCACCCCCACATTTTTTTTCTTCAAAACTCGGCGTTGCGTATTGCTGCAGGTTTCCAATCTGGTAGCATTCTTTGCAGCTATAGTAGGCAGTGCAGCCTTAGTGGGTAACGGCATGCTGAACGCTGCAACAGGTCCCGTCAATGGCCGCTGATATTGCAGCCATTGTGGGCAGTGGTATGCTGAACACTGCACCCTCTCCCGACAATGGCCGCTGATATTGCAGCCATAGTGGGCAGAGGCATGCTGAACACGGCACCCTGTCCCACCAATGACCGCTGATATTGCAGCCATAGTGGGCAGTGGCATGCTGAACACGGCACCCTGTCCCGTCAATGACCGCTGATATTGCAGTCATAGCGGGCAGTGGCATGCTGAACACGGCACCCTGTCCCGCCAATGGCCGCTGATATTGCAGCCATAGTGGGCAGTGGCATGATGAACACGGCACCCTGTCCCGCCAATGACCGCTGATATTGCAGTTATAGTGGGCAGTGGCATGCTGAATACGGCACCCTGTCCCGTCAATGACCGCTGATATTGCAGTCATAGTGGGCAGTGGCATGCTAAACACGGCACCCTGTCCCGCCAATGGCCGCTGATATTGCAGCCATAGTGGGCAGTAGCATGCTGAACACGGCACCCTGTCCCGCCAATGACCGCTGATATTGCAGCCATAGTGTGCAGTGGCATGCTGAACACGGCATTTTGTCCCGCCAATGGCCGCTGATCAGAACGACTATTAAGTATTGTTGCAAGTGCCCACATACGAGCACAATTATTATTATTATTAAATCATTTTAATTCCATCGTCTTGCAATGGGTTTTCAATACTTAGGTATAATACATCAAACTTAGTTTTTATATGCGCTATTTGAACTAGCGAAACGAGAGATAAAGTGAATTCGTGACAGCTCATCTGTCGGCGGCCGGTTTGTAGCTACATCGTGTTCCAAAACATGATTCACAATATATGTTATTGAAAATCTTTTAAAAAACATGTGCATGAGTTTGATAAATCGAAAAAGAATACATCGCAACTCATCTCTAGAGTGCTGCTGGCTCGCCTTCATCGAACTGAATGGAATTCACAATATACCATCATACATGTACACATACAGATTGTAAATTATAATATTATAATAAATGATCGACAGCCAACTTCTTATTTGAGGTAAGAATCAGGAATGCCTGGCACGAAAATACATGGAGTGGGGCGATCACGAAATACATGGGGTCGGTAAAATTACGGAATACA
>SDVV010002389.1:0-23158 GCA_016164225.1 Gammarus roeselii | reverse complement strand
ACTCTGTACATATATTTTTGCATTCTTATCTAGTTAAGGTATATTTGACTCATTCTGAGGTTGGTTAGATTCATTGCTTCAAATATTTTTTTCATGATATCAACATTAAGAATATTTTAGATTTGCATCTTCCACACTATTTCAGGCTTGATTGGTCTGTTGTTGTATCTTTGTGGTATTTTTCATATGTATATATGACATTCTGTTACGATTAAGCCAGGGATACTTAGCCTACCCTTCACCTGATGAGATATATATCTACGATAGCTTAGGTAGTTGCGTATAACTTCAATTAGCTTAATATCTATCACATTTTCAACGTTAGGCAAGAGGCGTTTTAGTGCATTTTCAAATGCTAATCATACGAGTTAAATTTAGGATATTGCAAACAAAGATTTATTAGATATATTATTTTATCGATAATAGATTTTGACACATTTATATATACATATACATACATGGGATATCATTTATACGAAAACATAACGTTTTCACTCCGAAAATTCGACGTGAGCATCTTGGCGAAACATAAGTACCATACACTGCCGGATGCATTTATACCTACGCAACCTAACCTAACCCATAGAACAACATCCCTTGCTGTTATTACAAGATATTTAATGGGCATCAGCTTCATGCCATGTTATGTTAAAAGATTTAAGCATCCTATCCTAAACTAACCTACTTTATGTACGATATTCATTCATTGTTTTATACAATGCATAATACATATCTCCACTTGTCTCTACATTTTCGATCATTCCTTTGCAGTTTGATACACACATCCAATTCTAATCTAGTAAATCATCAAAAACCTAACCTAACCTAACTTATGTACGATATTCAGTCGTTGTTTTATACAATGCATAACAAATATCCCCACTTGTCTCAACATTTTGATCTATCCTTTGCAGCTTTGATAACTTTCACCGAATTATTTCTACTTCGCAATCAATCGTGTCTCATATATGTTACCAGAGTGGTCAGATTTTCAATCTTAGATGCATTGAATGTTACAAGTGATTCATATTTGTTTCCATCATCATACAATATCTGCTGACACTTCATCCTTTGACGACTTGCACAGATGATGTTTTTATACAATGCGTAAAAAATATCTCCACTTGACTCAACATTTTTGATCTATCCTTTGCAGCTTTGATAACTTACACCTAATTATTTCTGTCTCATGGTCAATCTCGAGTCATATATGTTACCAGAGAGGTCAAATTTTCAATCTTAGATGGATTGAATGATACGAGTAATTCATATTTGTTTCCATCATACAAATGGGTTCTTCATCTCATACTAGATTTACCACATAATTTTCTCGTCAATATCTCCTGTCACTTCATCCTTTGACGACTTGCACAGTTGATTTGCCTTTTTTTCCAATAATTTTTTCATACTTTTCACGATGACAGCATTTCAAATGTCTCCACACTTTAATCGTGGATATATGTTTATTCAATTTTATTTCTTTCTGGCAAAGTTTACAGACCCCAACACCCCATTTCTTTCGAACAATCGAGGACTCAAGCTATGACCCATCCTTCCACAACAGAATCCCAATATTGTCTGAGTTTATTCTCATCGGACTCTGATTTATATCTCACCATTCTGTCACACATATACATAATTTACCCTGAGATAGGTTTATGAGTACCGTTGCACCCCTTGCAATATATTCTCCTACCGACTTCAACAATTTCGATGTGACCTCCGTCTGACACAATGTATGCAATTCATCGCTTATCCTTTGAGTTTTTAGGATAATATAAACAATTCAATTTATGATTTTTCATAGTTTTATTGTTTTTTTATCTGTATTAATTACAGATCTTGCTGGATGCATCAATGTTTATGCATTCTTGTATCAACATGGTGCGTACATACATCCGTACCCATCATCACTTTGTAGCAGTCTCCTCTCAAATTCCTTCATATAGTCCACCATATCTTTTTTACGAATACGGAAACCTGCTCCATCCACGTATCTTCATAAATGTAGATCCTTGCATTTCCATAAATGTTCTTCTTCTTCTTCTGTGCGAACTTTGATGATTCGAATCTTATCCAATGCAATGTACCTCCAATCTTTATCCGAAAGAGACTCCATCATACTCTTCAGATTTTCTTCAGTCCCTAGATAGAATTTATTTTCCACTAACCCAACTTTCATACATGTGTGGAAGTTTTCTGCTTGGGACATATCAATTCCAAGATATACCTTCTTATTTTATTTGAACTCTGTTACATACGACTGAAATGTTTCGAAATCAGTCACCCAAATCCTGTTTACTTCATTGTCCTTCCACGTATGGATAATAGTTCCTGCTCTTGTGATGCTTGTTCTCCGCATTTGTTGATAATTGATATCTCCATCACATGTCAATATATCCTCGAACCAAGCTAAATAATCTTCGGAAATTTTTTCATCCAACACTCTTAAACAAATTTTTGAGATGTAAACATCCATTTTTATTTATTCAGAGACGATTCGCAAATATCCGCTTGTTCTCCATTCTCGGCGTGCATATCTTGATTACATGTTACATCTTGGAAAGCATTTGGCCCATCATCGCTCACCGTGGTCAATATGAATGTATGTATGTACGTGTATAGAGCTGTATACGTACGTGCATGTGTATATTCGAGCGTATGTACGTGTACATGAATTGAAAACAATAAATAGATATATAACAAAAATTAAATTTCAATACAATTTAAAAAGTTGAACAAGAAAAAAAAATCGACCCCGGACCTTTCTTTAGTAGCCAAGTTATCACATTAATAAAATGATTTGGCTTTGTCCGGGCGTCGATTCGATTTTTTTTCTTCAAATTTTTAAATTGTATTGAATTTTTTTTTTATGTATTTTTTTGGGAATTGTTTATATTATCCTTGAAACTCAAAGGATAAGCGATGAATTGCATACATTGTGTCAGACAGAGGTCACATCGAAATTGTTGAAGTCGGTAGGAGAATATATTTCAAGGGGTGCAACGGTACCCATAAACCTATCTCAGGGTAAATGATGTATATGTGTGACAGAATGGTGAGATATAAATCAGAGTCCGATGAGAATAAACTCAGACAATATTGGGATTCTGTTGTGAAAGGATGGGTTATAGCTTGAGTCCTCGATTGTTCAAAAGAAATGGGGTGTTGGGGTCTGTAAACTTTGCCAGAAAGAAATAAAATTGAATAAACATATATCCACGATTAAAGTGTGGAGACATTTGAAACGCTTTCATCGTGAAGAGTATGAAAAAATTATTGGAAAAAAAAAGGCAGATCAACTCTGCAAGTCGTCAAAGGATGAAGTGACAGGAGATATTGACGAGAAAATGTGGTAGATCTAGTATGAGATGAATAACCCGTTTGTATGATGGAAACAAATATGAATTACTCGTATCATTCAATCCATCTAAGATTTAAATTCTGACCTCTCTGGTAACATATATGACTCGAGATTGACCATGAAGTAGCAATAATTAGGTGTAAGTTATCAAAGCTGCAAAGGATAGATCAAAAATGTTTAGTCAAGTGGAGATATTTGTTACGCATTGTATAAAAACATCATCTGTGCAAGTCGTCAAAAGATGAAGTGTCTGGAGATATTGAAGAAAAATGTGGTATACCTAGTTTGAGATGGAGTCGCACGTTTGTATGATGATGGAAACAAATATGAATCACTTGTAACATTCAATGCATCTAAGATTGAAAATCTGACCACTCTGGTAACATATATGAGACAAGATTGATTGCGAAGTAGAAATATTTAGGTGAAAGTTATCAAAGCTGCAAAGGATAGATCAAAATATAGAGATAAGTGGAGATATTTGTTATGGATTGTATAAAAAAATGACTGAATATCGTACATAAATTAGGTTAGGTTAGGTTATTGATGATTTACTAGATTTGAATTGGATGTCTGAATCAAACTGCAAAGGATTGATCGAAAATGTAGAGACAAGTAGAGATAGGTATTATGCATTGTATAAAACAATGACTGAATGTCGTACATAAGTAGGTTAGTATAAGATAGGATGCCTAATTCTTTTAACATAACATAGCATGAAGCTGATGCCCATTAAATGTCTTGTAACAATAGCAAGGGATGTTGTTCTATAGGTTAGGTTAGGTTGCGTAGGTATTCGTGTATCCGGCAGTGTATGGTAACCCTTTTGCACGAAATGTATGAAAAGGCCTACATTACACCGACACAGTGAGGGTAACGATCATGTATATATATGCATTGTGTCGATACATGTGCCGCCACAGTGAGGCTAACGACCCTGTTTATATGCATTGGGTCGCTACAGTGAGGAGATAAAATTAAGCAAATCGAGCTCAACATTCGGGTTTTGGCAATATCTCAAAGGACAGCATTAACTTGAATATGCTAATCTTAAAAATGAACGAGGAAATACGAGGTCAAAGGATGCTATGAGCGTATTGATAGAACATAATAATCTGGACATGGGTATCAAAAATAATGAGAAAGGCAGTGCTCAAAATGGCGCGAGCGTAAAAGAAAGTATAGCAGCACTAACACTCAAGCTAAGAATGTATGAAGATTGGGGTGGAAATGGCTAAATCGATATGGTGGGAGAAAGATCCAAACCTTGGCCGAAATTGAAAATAATGAAAATAAGGGGAAAAATGTGGGATACTTTCAGTGGAATGGATATCAGTGACAGTGATATTGAAATGTGTGAAGAAAAAATCCTCCTAAAGTTGAAGGAAAACGAATTATCAAGTGGGGTAATGGAAGGGTATCAAGTATAAGAACTGTTAAATTGCATAATAAAATTAAATTTATAACTGACTTTGTTTCAAATATGTTGGTAATGAAACATGAGGAGAGAGAATCCTGTCTCAAACGATTGAGTGCAAGGAGAATTGGTAGGTTTCGTATATCTGCGGGAATATAGTGAATGGAAATGTGGATAATAGCAAGAAGAAATCTGAAACGATTCAATGTCATAAACATGTAACAGTGAATAAAAATAGCGTCCATAAAAAGCTTGCTGAAGACTACATACTAAGTTTAGGTTACAAGGATAGGATTGTAAGTGTTGCATACACTTCTCCCAAAGGTCGCCGTTTATCTAAAATGTGTACTAAGGGCGTTAGTCTAGAACACCAATAGATCAGAGAAAAAACCACACTCAGATGATAAATCTCACACCGATATGACGAGTCGACAGCTTCAGGTGAGGAATGAATATACATCATTGATAAAGGAACCACAGAGTGGCACTGATACCAAGGATCAAGATAACACAATGACTGAATGTCGTACGTCGAAGTCATTACTTATGTTTCGCCAAGATGCTCACGTCGAATTTTAGGTGTGAAATTGTTATGTTTTCGTATAAATAATATCCCATCTATATATATGTATATATAAATGTGTCAAAATATATTATCAATCAAGTAATATATATAATAAATCTTTGTTTGCAATATCCTAAATTTAGCTCGAATGATTAGCATTTGCAAATGCACTAAAACGCCTCTTGTCTTACGTTGAAAATGTGATAGATATTAGGCTAATTGAAGTTATACACAGCTACCTAAGCTATCGTAGATATATATCTCATCAGGTGAAGGGTAGCCAAACCGTAAATGCTCTAGGACCCCTCCATCCAGTAAATCGCCTTCTGAACGCTAACGTATACATTTGCTAGGGATCAATAACGAAAATTTCATAAAGATGCAGCATGGACTTACACCTCTTAAACATACATTTCTATGCTTATCGTGCAAAAATTTACATCTTGAAACTATTATTGAAGGATTAAAACAGTCAGCTATTTATTATACAGATTTCTCTGTGTCTGATAACAAAGAAAATGATAGAAGGGGATACTGCTGGGGTAAGTACAACGGAGCGCTGAGGGTTAAAGTATCCCTGGCTTAATCGTAACAGAATGTCATATATACATATAAAAAAATACCACAATGATGAAACAACCTACCAAATATGCCTGAAATAGTGTGTAAGATGCATATCTAAAATATTCTAAATGTTGATAGCATAAAAAAAATATTTAAAGCAATGAATCTAACCAGCCTCATAATGAGTCATATATACCACAACTAGATAAGAATGCAAAAATATGTGTACAGGAAAAGTATACATATATATATGTATAGAATTATAATCCAGACATAAATATATAACGAAACATATACCCAAACATAGCAGACATGATACGTAACTAAGTTATAAGACAAAGAATAGGTAAGAGCAATCTCACCTAATTTTCCAGGAGCTCATCCAATTAACCCGCAAACTGCTAACAAATAAACCATACTATTCATATAGATATAATATACATATGAACTAAATAGATGTAAAACACAAAACATAACCTATATTCAATATCAAGGTTGAATCAAGCATCCCACCGCTAAAAACTCCACCAAACAACCTCCGAAATGAGACAAATATACCACAACTAGATAAGAATACACAATATATGTACAGAAAAAATATATATCATTATAATCCAGACATAAATATACAACGAAACATAGACTCGAACGTAGCAAACATGATGCGGAACTAAGTTATACAACAAAGAATAGCAATCTCACCTAAGTTTTCAAGAGCGCATCCAATTAACCCGCAATTTGCCAACAAATAAACCATACTATTCTTATAGTTATAATATACATATGAAGAATGCATCCATCTTTATTACGACTCCATGTTAGGGAATGCATGACGTTATAAGCCCTCTCACTTTCTAAACCATACTCTGAATATAAACATTCCGTAAAGGCTCATGTGGAATAAGACCGTAGAAACAAAAACGAATATATTTAGGTTTTTACGCACCATCAATCTACGAACGTATCTACACCACAGATCTACAGAACTAGGATAAACACGAGAGGTCGATAATTTGCTAAGGTACCCCGTATAGATGCGATCTCGACCTTAGCTGTCTCGCAAAATGACATCAACGTATTTTGATCGAGCTAATGCGGTCACATGGGTACAGTATTGAAAAAAATAAATAGAGCTTTAGTCAGAAATAACGTGTACACTTTCGCTTGAAATGATGAAGTACGTGAACCTCAACAGGTTCTATCCTCTAAATGTTCATAAAAATGTAAATAATCCTTATGTTCTCTTATGTATATAAAATATATAAATTTTAATAATAAACTTGTCTCATTGTCCACCTAAATAGGCATTGAAAAAATGTGCATTGGAAAGAGCTGTAACGAAACCCATAAAAACGATGTAAATGATTCTATGTAAATCAAATAAATATATATAATTGACCATGATTGATTGTCCACCTGTAATATGTTTTCGAACATGCATGAATGTTGTGCCAAAACCCTAAATTGTTCACCTAAATAAACTTGTCTCATTGTCTACAGAAAAATGCATCTGAAAAAAAGTGAACGTATCTGCAACTGTTTGTTTCTTAACATTGGATCCTGACGAATCTCTGAAAAATATATACATTGAATGCGAAAAAGTCATTTCTTTCAAAAACTTGTAACGCCCGCACATCCAGAGATAAAATCGCTAATTGTCATAGCTAAATTGAGATCCACTTGAGTAATTGTCTCAATGTGATTACAGGCCCCATAAGCAATTGACCAGAACGTTTCTTGACAATGGATTCTGGCGAATCTCTGAAAAAAATATACATTAAATGGGAAAAAGCGAGTGGATTTAATCAATAATATCAATCATGCAGTATGAAATATCTTGTATAAACACTGCCTTCTATTCAAATGAGTCATTCAATAACAAACATAGTAATATATATCATGCCCTCCTACCGTGCGAAATATTCCAAAACAATCATAAATAGCGTTTACAAGACCTAATAACGTACATCTATATAATCCGTACGTAAGCAATCGTAAATGAAAGCAACCAGATACCGTAAGGAAACTGAAATTTCCCGTATGGAAAACTATTCTCCAAGAGGACCATATATCTCGAGATAAAATCTTTGTGTGACATATGACAGAAACAGATCCTCCGGACCACCCACTCCCAACTTCCTTGGTGGTCTTACAAAAAACTTGCGTTCTTGGTATCTCTATGTACCATCAGTAACTAACTTGACCACAAGATCAATTTGTCTTAACATATAACTAAATGTCCGAGAAATACAGCGCCTGAGTCAGACACATTAACAAATAACATACTTCATACCAATAACATTCGATAGTAGGTTCAAAGAACTAGTCATCCTATATCTAATTCCTTCACAGGCCGTCTTGCTACGCTAGTTATGGCCTATCTAATTCCTTCACATCCGCGTCTTGCTCCGCTAATTATGACCTATCTTATTCCTTCAGTAGGCCGTCTTGCTCCGCTAATTATGGCCGATCTAATTTCTCCACATCCGCGTTTCGTACCCCCTAATTAATCCCCATCTAATTCCTTCACATCCGTGTTTCGTACCTCCTAATCAATCCCTATCTAATTCCTTCACATCCGCGTTTTGTAGCTATTTACTCTACAGATGCAGGTCTCTAACTCGACGTCAGCGAGCAGGGTTTTTGCTGAAAACCAATCAGATCACATCAATGTACTGTTCCGTATAGCGGCACACAGCCTTATGACTCGAGTTATGAGCTCCCCAAATGAAATCCTCTTTGCAATCTGCTCTGGTGATGCTCTCGCTGCCTCGTCATTGTTAAGGCGATGGAAAAAATTACTATACACATAGGCAGGATAAAGTTCTATGCCGTAACTTATTCTTAGTTGTGTGCGTTAATTTTATAACTTTGTTCTCACTGTAACCCTAAAATAAGATGTCTCAATTATAATACTATGCTCATGCTGGTTGTTAAAAAAGCTTTCATTATTATTATTATTATACTGCAGCTCTTGGTGGAAGCCTCGGGACAGGGCGGTGCCCGGTACCAGCGCTGTCGTGTCCAAAGTGAGGGAACCAGCCCTCAACCTGACGGGCCCAACATGACACCTCTCTTTCAGTTGGAGTCTGCTTCTCTACTGACAGACTTGAGCCAGCTGTCGTCGGAGGACGGTTGGGTTCCGGCCCGAGAACAGTTAAGGCGTTCGGCTGGACGTGATGCTGAAGCGAACGATGCTGCCCTGCATATTTCATACGAAATGCCACCCGCACCACCGCCATCAGCCGTCTCGACTGACAGTGACGTAAGTTTTCGGATCACCTGCGCGAGGTATTTTAGATGCTGTTCTGGAGGCGACGGGTGACCCCGCTGTACAGTTGAACGAGGCGCTGCGGGGTCAAGTAGCATCCTTGCCCGAAAGCGAACCCGAACTCTCGGTGCGACCCAAAGTGAGACGCCAACCGCGACCGATCACAGCCGCTGCCTCGCACCATGACAACAAAGGCGATGCAGATTTCACAGTTTGCACAGGTCACCAGAGAATTCTTCAGATGATTAATTGCCACATCAGACTCCTTTGATTACCATGGGTCTGGATCGTTATCGTCAACGTCTCCTACTGCAACTACCGCAGCCGTGTGGATAGGGTAGACAATTTCCAACTACCGCTAGGGATGATCACGTCAACGCCACGTGGATCCTCCGTTCCTGTGATGGCCAGCAACAGCAGTAGTTCGTCGACGAGTGCTGCCACTGTAAAAAGACGCTCCACAATCAGCCTCAAATTGTGCACTTGCACCACCCCGGGGTCTAGCAATGACTAATCTCATTAATCACACGCGCCAACCTTGCAGATCGATCCCAGGCAAGGGATGCTGGGCTGTTTAGACTGCATACTTATCCATAGATGATGGAGTCTATAACCAAGATAACAGTAAATTTATCTCCTTCTAGGAATGACGGTCGTAGTGATTGTTGGCGACTCCCGTGTGGGGAGATGGCGCAACTGGTCCAGTTGCTTTCTCCTCACAGCGGAGGTGCACGATCTCCCTGGTGTCAACCTCTCTGCCATAACGCAGCGGGCAACCAGAGCCTGCACCCCTGCAACCAGAGTGCTGTTACTAATGGCGTAGCAGTGTGATCTAACCGTCTTACTTCGGAACGCGGCAATTCAAGCAGGCAACGGACTACTTTGCATAAATTTGCGGCTGTCGCTCAGCGACCTGCTCGAAGAGGTCGTAGTGGCCACCAAAGCATGTCAGGATACATTTCCTCAATTGGAAGTGGTGTGGACGCTACCTTTCGTGGTGGACTTCTATCACTAAAATCTCGAGCGTGTGAAGAAATTACATCAAGATTGCTCTCGTCCCGAGAAGCCTATTAGTTCCATGAACAGACCCGAAAGTTTGCCCAACTCCTGCGAACCCTAAAGTTTGAGTGGGCGCGACAGTTACCAGTCGTGACTTTGTTGGATTTAAACAGCCTCGTATTCACGCAGCCTTTAATCCGGCGTAATATTCGTAAACGAGAAATTCGTGTGTCTGATGGATACCTAGAGGACGGACTGCACCTATCAGTCGCTGGGGCCCACTGGCTCCACGAGTGTATAGCCCGTATATGCACAAACAGTTTGGGCACAGCATCACCGCGGTCCCGGACCACCGACTGGAAGCGATTAGAGCAAAGAACCAGCGCCGCAGGGCACATCAACGGGAAAAGAAAACCAAATAGTGTGCCCTGAGTAGATACACGTGTCCGTAAACGCGGATTAGTGGATGTTTATAGACAGGGCTTAATTAGCGGGTGGAAGGGGGTTGGCCGGAGTCAGGTGGCACGAAGGTGGGCGGCGCTAAGGGGGGCGAAGGGGGTGGACGGACGGACGGACAGCTTTCAGATTATTCATAAGGTATGTTAATAGGTTATATATATTGATAGTTTATATATGTTAATAGGTTTTATGTTGATAGGTTATACAAATAGAACGTTTACATATAGGTTACCTCTGGTAATCGCATTTCAATGCTAGGCACACTGTATTGCAATTTCATTGTATGTCATGTTGCATATATGCATTTTCAATGCTAGTCCTCTGAGTGTTTAGGGATATTGATAACAAGCATTTATATGATAATTTATTTATTGAAAATAAATCTAACAGTTACATAATAATTTACATGCAGTATTAAAGGTTAAAACCACACACATATCCTTCTTGCGCGGATGTTGATGTCCGGACACGTTCATGATGAATTTTTCAACCATGGTATCATTTCTACGTCGTTCGCTGTTGGAGAACCGGTCGATTATCTTTTTGACTAGTATATTTTTACACAAATAATACGCTAAGTAGAGGCAGTAAGCTTCACAAACCAATGATTGATCATTTTGAATCGGTTTCTGTCGTACAAGTTGTATTTTTGCATGAGCTATATTTCTTTCAGATATTTTTGGATCAAACCCAAACGAATAAAAAAAGTAGTGTTTGTTATCGTTCTTGAATATTAGGATCCAATGTCCCATTTACTAGGATCGCTTTCGCTGTAAACAATCATGTAGCCGTTCATTGGATGCATGGGCATTCTGTTTTCAGCAAAACACCCTATATAGACAAGTTTCATGATTGGATCGCTCATGGATATATTCTCAATTTTATTATTATCCATGTTTACCGTAGATAATTGGGAATACTCTCCTTGCCGAATTTATTTGGATGACAAAGAGTGTAAAACCTACCAGGAACAAGATTTTATTCGTAGTGGGTGGATTTTCACAATTCACTGCTACACGTATGTTTGCTCTTTTTTCTAGGTAAATGACATCTTCAGAGTCGGTTGGCTTTGTATCGATAACAAACATAGTTCATCTTGGAGGGAAATTTTGTTTTGTGATCAGATGAGAGCTGTTACGCGTCCTTAGAGTCGAAAGTGTTTGATGGTATGCTTGGGCACACTCTCTGGGAAACGATGATCTAATGTTTGCAACGCAAGTTCCGTTTACATCGACGATAACGTTTGTGATGTCGTTGTGCTGGAAGTAATTTGGATTGCGACGTTATGCTCTGTTATGTGCCGCTTGATCAATCGGAAACAGGGCTAATTTATGTAAAACAATCCCGTTGGAGGGGTAATCAATGGAGATGGAGTTTTGACCGGTAGGAAACACGATTGTTTTGACAATAGGTCGAGCGAACATGTATTCAATCATGTCATAGTTTTTTGTGAGTGTTTTTATTTAGAGCAAGCAAAGCTGTATGATATGGTATAACCTTTTTGCACCATAATTTGCATGAATTAACTGAATATATGTATTGTTCATTGTCATATGTTAGAAGAACGCTACTTGGTTTTGCTAGCTCCAATCGTATATTTACGCTGACAAGTTTAGTGGCCCCATCATATGTATACCATGACGTACACTTTCTTGAATCCAATCCTAATTTTTGTTTTGATTAGCAAAATTTGCTGTGACGATGGCATCTGGAATGGGTGTTTGCAGTGATTTATACATCATATTCAGCCCTTTATTATTTAGATCGGAGCTATTCATGGATATATAGGCGTTCAGATTATTTAGTAGTTCCGTACAACTGTTTCCTTCACTTTGAACACCATTTAGGAAAAGAGAGTGACTTTGGAACATGCGAGAAAAAATCCGTCAACGAATGTAACATGTGCAGCGGCGGCCAACACGCTTCCATTTGAATTTTTAACACGGATTTTCACTTCTGCAGTTAGCGAGCTCAAGTCGACCATTTCATTATCTCACCCGTGAATATGAAATTCTATAAAGGAATCGGCAATTCTACCATCATACAGGCTGCTGTTTGTACCTAGATAATTTCTTTCAAATTTAGACTTGATACTTGATTCATTTGAATATTCCTTGTTGACGGAGGGAAACATTGCAATCACTTCCATTTCATAGTTTTCCGTAGGGGCTTCTAGCCCTGTCATGTTGAGAGATGATCTCCCAAGCATGTTGTCGGTATAGAACCTATTCCGAAACTAACGTTAATTGTGCATGAACAGTAGTATTTATAAGTAATTAAATAATGGACGACACGACTTCATCTTTCTTCCACTGTTCTTCTTTATTTAAATTCAAGTTTTTTCGTTACTTTTCCTGTGATCCTACCTCAACCATGGCTTTCTTTACAACATTCTTGAGTGCAGCAATGCCCAGTTTCTTGGTTGATTTTCGCAAATCTTTCTGCTCCGTGTAATCGAGTGCCATGTTTCGAGCCATATCGGCAGCTGCAGGCAGTACAGCTTTTTCTAGGAAAGGCAATGTACGTCTTACAAGACTGGCTATGGTTGAGAAGAAACCGCTATCCCTCTGGTACGATACCGGACTCGTGAATCGGTCAATATCATGTAAACTTCCACCGCATATTTTGTCACGTTTCGCGAATAAAACTTCGTATTGTTTGTACGACGGATATGCATATACCACCCTCATGATTGCTTGTTACTAAATGACCTTGTTTATATCCAGCGTTTTATTATATGGCTCTAGCTTCTTTTAAATGTAATACGCATAGGCTCAATCCGCCATACTTGAACGGAAAGATACCGCCATCACCATCTCGTAGATCCATGGAAATGGAATCAATATGACTACGCTGTAATATTTTATATAGGACACGTGCACGCGTAAATAAATCAGATTTATTAATTGGAATAACATCAAGAATATTGACTTCCTTGTCTCCCATATAACTGCGTGAAATTATATCTGAATAAACGTTTATGTAGCGTACGTTATCATACATAAAGGACATTTTTTTCGCTTACGGCACCTCCACCCACATTATATTTACACCCCGTGTCGCCCATTAAATCAGCCGATCTATCTCCAACAAAGTAACAATTCACCGTAGCTTTAGTATATTTGAACTGCGACATGTTTGTAGAATAAAGGCGTTGAACTGTATGCGTTGTGTGGCACTATCTTATTCAAACAATTTATCTTCGTCTCTAACAATTCGTTTCGTAGCAGGCTTTTTCTGACGTTGATTTCTAGTTCGGAGATGTGTTCTTCCAAGGTATTGCCTGAGATATTTTTGCTAGGAACAAATGAAGCGCTTTCATGACCTACTCTTTCGTAATTATTATTAAAATAAACAATGTAGAACCTAATGGTATACTGATCATCGTGCTTTTTTATTTATAGATATTTTTCCTAATGAAGGATTTGAAGACAGTTTCCTGTTTGATTCGAAAAATTCTATGAACTTTGGTCTCCTCCAATCCTTGTCTGAGGAGTACTTGCAATATTTCCAGGGTCACGAGGTCGCCAGTTGGAGGCAGATGACTAGCAGCCAGCGTATGATCTGCTCGTTTTCGGTTTTTGAGATGTTCCGAGCCTGCCAAAAGATTTTTTGTGAAGGGCAAAACATCGTCCAAGCTCACCTCTTTTTTATGTAGCAGTAGTGGCAGCTTGTCTGTTTTTCGTGCAACTTCGTCGCTGACTTGGCATCGATACAAACAATATACGTGTACTCGTCAGAACAGTCCGCGTTTACCAAGTCGAATGCTTGAATTGATTCGGGTGTGAGCTCATAAATTTCGCCTATGATGAGGGGCTCACTCAAGCATCCACCATAAAGACTGTTGAAGTCTCACATTGCTGATGAAGACACAGGTAGTTCAGGGGCATAGTCCTTGCATCTGGGATTGTTTATCTTGATAAGACCTTTCGTCACCGTCACAAATCCGCCTCCTATAATTCTGACAATCAAGTGGAGTAGATCGATATCTTTGACCAGCTCCAGTTTCATCTTCCCTTCGTAGAGGGCGGCTTGCATTGCAAAGCCAGGGGCGCTACAAAATGGACTGGATCCAGGGTGTTCTCGCGTGTCATGGTCTCCCTAAGCTTTTGGAAGACTTTGGCCAGTAGCAACGTGTCGATGTGGAGGTAGATGATCATGTAGTCACGCCAAGTCTTGCAGTTGACAGCCTGTCACATTTCAATCACTTCAGCATAATCAGAGTCCGATTTTTTTTTGCCTCAAAGTTGACTGCAGAAGGCTTGTTGCGATGGGATGTGTGTTTGGTCCAGCACAGAATCCGCTGTTATGACTTCGTAGCAGAAATGTCATTTTCGAGTAGCGAGGTCCAGAACCTTGTCACTGTAGCCGAGACTTGGAGATGGGATTTCAGGAGCGACATGTCTTTAAGATTTTTGGCGAAACTATCTAAACTTGAGTTGAGAAAGAAGTTAGAACCAATGAACTTGACACCGTACTTGCTCGTGGCATCGTTCAAAACGACAGAGATGCTGAACATCTTGTCTGACTGTTTCAGCAACACACGGATATTCGAGAAATTTTTGCCGTCCAATCCTCTCAATATAAATCTCATGTCATAGGCTGATGCTATGTGAGCAATACAAGGCATGAACCTGAGTTTCTCCGTGATTCTGATGTTACAATTGAAGCACAGAGCCCCAATGTAGTTGCTAGATATAACTTCTTTATTGGGTCCGAAGACGCCCTCGATGTAATTATTATGGTGGCGAACACGTTTTTACCTTTTTCTCCATAAGCGTTCCCGCAGCACTCACATGTTTTGCCTTCGCAATATTTTTTCAAGTCTTGTTTTGTGAGGACGAGTTCGGGGTACAATGGTAAGGTTTTCATGTAATCATTATAATCTAGCAACATATTCTTGACGTGATGTGTCTTCATCTCCTCAAGCGGAACTGAAGTCGAATCGACTGTTTTGTGCCTTAAAATTTTCCCGTATAACTACATGCACAATTTGTGTACGTTGACTAGATGTTTTTCCTCTTGGCTTGGCTCCAGCATAGATTCACAGTCATATTAACAAACAACCGGTGATTTCATTGTTGCATGCACGGCGGAGAATTGGTACATTCCGCCTTTTTCAGGCATACTGATATCTTGCAAGCCAGTACTGGATGAATACAATTTTAGGTGTCCAATTTTTTTGCTCTCATGCATTTCTTACGTGCAGAATGGATAATTAAAGTTTGTTCTTAGTCTCGTTTCTCTAAAGGTGCGCATAAGCGTAGTGAAACACGGAATGAGCGTGACATGGGTGGCATCTAAGATTTGCTCAAGGTGGATCGTGCGCTACTCACTGTACTTTAAACTGCCTCTGTATACACTGACCAGACCATAACCTACCTTCTCTTCTGTGAGCTGATACAGTCTAATGTTGACTTCATAGTCCCTTTCTATGACTGGAAAATCTTCTAAAGCCACAGGTTTGTTCAAGGCAAGTTATGGAAAATTTAAGTGTTTTTGTACGTGAGATACGCACATGATTGTCGTCTATCGTGTGAAAGATTTGTTTTTTCCGTAAAGTAGAAATGCGCAATCGTGCTAGTGAGCATACAATTGTTGTTTTTAGCTTTGATGTTGACTATATGGTGTCGATCTAGACATTTTTCGGGCCAAGGAACATAATTTCTAAGACTTTTTGTTCCTTTAACCCCTGTCCTGAAGAGATTAAGCTCTAACCAGTTACTGTAATCATGTTCCAACCACTTCCTTCTCGCTCCTGTTTTTCTAATTTATTTGGTAAATCGACCCCGAGATCGTCAATCAACTCGCTTGAGAGCACGGTTTTTGTTAGCTGGATTGCTTTTGTGTTAATCACCCAGTCCTTGTCATCTACAGATGCATCCTCAACTTGTTTGCCCATTTTATTATTCACCGAGCATTGGAGTCTTTGGAATGGGCCTAATTTAGATTCAGTGTGTTCCACTAATTCCTTGCATCCCAATGTAATCATGGAAGAGATGTTGACGTGTTCAGTGAATGGTATAAATGTTGACGCGCCAATTTTTTTTTCAAAATTTCTTTAGAGGTAGACGGATAAAAGATAGGCTCACGCAAAGGAGCCGAATCATCAGTAGCGACGAACTGTTCCGAAGACTGAGCCGAACCATCAGTAGGCTGCGTAACGAACTGTTCCGGAAACGGAACCGAACCATCAGTAGGCTGAGTAACGAACTGTCCAACAGGAGACAGTGCCAAGGGTGCATCCAACGCAGCAGCAGGCTGAGGGATGAATGGATCCAAAGACGGAGCAGTAGCCTGAACTCCGGGTTGATCCGAAGACGGAAGAGGGGCACCACCACCGGATCGCGGGCTTGCGCTAGGGCTTGTGGACATTGCGAGGCTTGCGTTAGGGCTTGCGGTCATTGCAAGGCTTACGCTAGGGCTTGTTCTAGGGCATGCGAGGAGCGGACAGGCTTCATTTAGGTATGGGGCACTCCCTGCATCCTCAAACAATGACGTATCCTCCATATCGTTATGATTCATCCTACAAGCAAAAAACACGACAAATTAGATCAATAAATAACGGAGATGTCTTTAAACAGTAAAAAATAGACTAACAAAGTTACATAAATATATCTCTATGTTATATTTTGAGGCGTCTACTTTAGACCTGACTGGTTTTGTGTTGAAGTAAACTCGCTGAAGTCTTGTAATATTTATTTCACCAGGCTAGTGTCTTAATAGAGTCTCAAATTAGGTTCTTTTCACAAGCTAATACAATTTAACTTGCTATCTATTAGTCAGTATAAGGGAGACAAGATCGGAGAGGACGAGGAAGCTACAAGTTTTGGATAAGTCCGCACGGAGATGTCGGCGCTAATGGGGCAAACCTAGTCTGAGGGCTCAGCAACATGCAGAGCTTATATACTGGGGTATCTAGGCCAGAACACCTTGAGGAGTTCTTGGAAAGCCAAGCGGCCGTGCCTATCCTGGGATCCTGTCCAGGAAGGGACCGTTCTCCGGAGGTCACGGGGCCATGAACATGTGGTGACCAAGCCGGGCAGAGACACTATATTAGAAGTTTAGCGTCTGTGCGCTCAATTATATTTGATATTTTAGCACCTAAGGTAACAGTTTGGATTGTAGGAGGAAGGCTACAGACACAGGCTATCTGCGGTCAGTTCCTTGTTAGGCAGTCAGTTTCTAAGATACTATCAAGTTTATGGCGGTGCGGGCCGAACTACGTTAAATGAATTTATATTGAATAGGAATACGACAAGGGGCTAGACAGTAGGTCGGAGCCGACTAAACACAAGGTGAAACTAAGGTATTACTACAGTGAACTACACAATTTGTTCAACACTCAACAATAAAACAAAAATATACATGTTAGAACTGACACTAATTATATCGAGAGAAGAACAACTGTCCGTCACAAACAAGATCAAGAGCACAAATAGTGTCTGAGCTGCGGCATTTGTCATTTTATACAACAGTGTACCATAACTTGGACAAAAGGCTTGCCATACGCTGCCAGATGTACAACAACTATACCAAATCAATACGAAATCAAAACGAAACCGATATGCGTGATGTAACCTGTTTACCTGCCTGCAGCGGTGGGGTCGTATAAAACTGGTGCCGCTGAGGTAGTGGACACACACATCATCAACTTCTCGTCGAGTAAACATCCTTATCCTCCTCAAGATTGATCAACAAGACCAAAAAAATGGAGCTGATAAAAGTAGGAAATCTTGCAGGCACCTATAACCGGACCCTCCAAAGGTTTGCATTAATTGAAGCTGGAAATTTTGTGTCTACGACTCTACCAACATTTAAAGTTATCTTACAATTTGAAAATGAAGAACAAGTGACTGTTTTGATAAGACAGGACACGTCGAGTGTGGAACTGGAGTGCAACTCGGAAGAAATATTGCCTGTGTTCTTAAACACTAAATCAAAAAAGCACAAGTCTTCAATTGTACTAAGTCCCGACTTTTTAGTTAGCTTCCTCAGTCATGAGGAAATCATGCTGGTGCGTAGTACATCTCTTTCACTTGAGCTAATTTTTGTATTGGAAGACAAGCCCCTAACGATGGATTTACCAGACAAATCATTCGCCTTCACAACCTATGGCGAAAATGTTCCTGAAGGAAGATTTTGACAGTATTAATAAAAATGTAATAGCATATAAAATGAAAAAATCATTTAAAAAAATTATACACTATCCTTTGAAATGCATCATGTCCGACTTTGAAAAAGTCAGTTTCTGTAGTCTGTTGCGGGTAGTGCTACGGTTGTCTCTGCCTCGGTGGTCTCTGCCACGGTTGTCGAGGATGCCATGCTTAAGGCTGCGGCCAGTGAGGCACAGGCAGCGGATAACACTGGTAGTTTGGGTTACCGTACCTAGGATCACCCTGATAGTTTAGGCGAAGACTGGCTATCGGATAGCCCTGATACGGATGATTTGCTGGAGGGTGCTGCGTCGGTCTGCACATGAAATTGCAAGTATTTAAAAAAATATAACACTGTTTATGCTCTATCATGGATTAGATTGATTACGGAGTCCAAAAATATGTAGACATTTTCGTTAAACATACTTTATCATTCCTGAAATTCTGGGTTGATCTGGCCTACCCCCGATCGAGTTGTTACAATGATCTGTTGAGAAAGAAATAATGTATAGATTGCTGGAAACCAGATTGGTTGATGTCTAAGATATTGGTATGACCGATCTAACTTTATAGATGTAAAAAGCCAAGTTACCTGATGGCGCTGAACGGGTCATTGATGGAATACATCTGCAAAGAGAGAGAAAGAATATATGAAATAAAGGTTCATTGAAAAATAGCTAGTTGTATATCACCTGTTGGGGAGAATGGAGACTGTAAGGTTTGCGGATGTTAACATCTTCGTCAAGCCCGCACAATTGTTGGACAACGGGTTTTCATCGAGTGGGAAGAGTGTCCTTGTGGGAAAAATAATTAGTAAATACTTTCATAAGCTTCGATGCGGTGGTCATTTCGGGATCTGAGCATTTTCCTGTAAGGAAACACGAAAAAATAAGGATACATACAGGACAAGTCGCATTCGATCCATTAGCCAAACAAACTAATGGTAAACTCCTTGCAGTGTATGATGATTTAATGTTGGAATTAGAGTCTCGGCGTATTATTGCAAATGTTTTTTGACGGGAACGCCACGCAAATATCAGTGCGATATTTTTAAACCAATCACTGTTTCACTCAAATCCATTTTACTGCACAATATATTTGAATACCAAGCACTTTCTTATCCTACCCATGCGCGATATTAACCAATTACGTTACTTTGGCAAAACATTCCAAGCAAAAGACAAGATTGAATCGTTTATCACGTTATACAAGATGCATGTAGAACAAAAACCATATGGGCACATCTTGGTTGATTTCACACACCCAAGTAGCTCAAAACTCTTGATTAGAGCACAACTTGCAGGACATGAATCTGAACATGTGTTGCCTCTATAAAATATAATGCATGTCAGATTTTAGATTAGTATTGAATTAGAATGGAGAGTGTCTACTACAATCCAGAGGCTGTTGAATCGTACTCTACTGCGAAGGCCCTACATCAGAGTTATACGAACATTTGTCCCTCTACAACAAGACGCGATGTTGTAAAATTTCTACAAGGGTCCGAGACTTTTACACGATTTGAACAATCTCCCTTAAAATTTACAAGACGCATGTTCACAGCTGCGCGTCCAGAATCAATTCTATAGGCAGATGCTGCCTACATAAAAGATTCTGCAGATAAAAATGACGGAGTTAGATATTTATTGATCGTCATTGATATATACAGCAAATATCTGTGTGTACAACCATTGAAAGTTATTACATTTAAAAATATGATTGCAGCATTTAATACTATATCCAACGAACTAGTATGGCCATCAACTTGGATCTGTTCAGATCATTGCAGTGAATTTACAAAATAAAAACTTTAAATCTCATTTGGCTAGCAAGAACATATCCATTTATTACACCTAAAACAAGGCCATTGAAGCATCACCAGCCGAGCGTGTCATACGCACTGTAAAACTTAAGTTGGATAATTATATGCATGTTAAAAAGACTGAACGCTATATAGATGACTTGCAAACAATTATGAACACTTACAATATGACACCACATTCATCAATAATGGGTCGGGTACTCTTTGACGTTTATTTTTTAAACGACTCAAGATAAATTCAGGCACTGCTGTCAGAAATGTATAAAATACGACGTAAAAGAATTAAAGTGCTCAGTACACAACTAAAGGTGGGAGCGTACGTACGCTTACAGTGCAGTGATCCCAATCTCAAGACGTTCAGGAGAGGACACGAACCAAAGTTCACGCAGGAAGTGTTTCGTATTTCATGTGTTAATCAAAAACATGACCCTCCAACCTATGAAATAACACCACTCGATACTGCTGAAACCATCAAAGGTTTTGCCTACAGGCAGGAATTAAATCAGTGTGACCGACCTGATATTTATGCCATCAAGATCTTGAAGAGCCGAATTAGACAAGAAAGACAGCAAATCTACGGGATTTACACGGATTATCCGGACAGCAAACCTACGTGGATGAATAGTAGTAGGTATGTAGTCCAAAACGGCCCTGTGAAGGAATTAGATAGGGATAAGAGAGCCGGAGCAAGACGGCCCTGTGAAGGAATTAGATAGGCGATAATTAGGGGTGCCAAGACGGCACTGTGAAGGAATTAGATAGGCGATAATTAGGGGTGCCAAGACGGCCCTGTGAAGGAATCAGATAGGCGATAATTAGTGACTCCATGTATGCTTTGTGAAGGAATTAGATGGGTCTTAATTAGTGACTCCATATATGCTTTTGTGAAGGAATTAGTTTGGCGATAATTAGGGGTGCCAAGACGCGGATGTGAAGGAATTAGATTGGCGATAATTAGGGCCACCTGAACGGGCTACTGAAGGAATTAGATAGGCGTTAATTAGAGACTCCATGTATGCTTTGTGAAGGAATTAGATATAGGATGAATAGATCTTTGAACCTTTTATCGAGTGTATTGTTTAGGCTGTATGTTATTTGTTAATGTGTCCGACTTAGTCGCTGTATATCTCGGACATTGTAGCTTCATGTTAAGACAAATTGATCTTGTGGTCAAGTTAGTTACTGATGATACATAGAGATACCAGGAACGCAAGTTTTTTATGAGTCGGCCGATGTATTTGTTAGGATGTATATCATTTGTTAGTGTGTCTGACTTAGTCGCTGTATTTCTCGGACATTGTAGTTTTATGTTAAGCCAAATTTATCTTATGGTCAAGTTAGTTACTGATGATACGAAGAGATACCATGAACGCAATTTTTTTGTGAGTCGGTCGATGTATTTGTTAGGATGGATGTTATTTGTTAATGTGACCGACTTAGTCGCTGTATTTCTCGGACATTGTTGTTATATGTTTATTTTTCTTCTATTCTGGTCAAGTGAGTTACTTACGGTACATAGAGACTGCCCGTGACGGGTGGGGAAGAAGGGAAGGATTGACCGGAGTCAGGCGGTGTCCAAACCGCAAATGGTAATTAGCTTGATGGTCTTTATATGTCAACTGTCACACAATGATCTTATCTCGAGATATATGGTCCTCTTGGAGAATTGTTTTTCTTACGATATCTTTCAGATTCCTTTCGGTATCTTATTGCTTTTATTTACGATTGCTTACGTACGGATTATAAAGATGTAGGTTATTAGGTCTTATCAACGCTATGTATGATTGTATTGAAATATTTCGCACGCTATGATTTATATTACTTTGTTTGTTATTGAATGACTCGTTTGAATAGAAATTTTTACTGCTCAAACTTGAATTGTTAGGATATTCGATATAGTTATGCAAGAAATATGGGTATATATTAGGAGAGCATGGCTAATTGTGCTTTATTTGACTCATTTTCAAAAGTTGTTTTGGTGGAGTTTTTAGCGGTGAGATGCTTGAAGCCAGCTTGATGTTGAATATAGGCTATGAAAATTTACAGGTTACAACATGTTCATGTCGACGTGCTTTCATATTTTTTCACGCAAAAGTGTTCTCGGGTGGTTGTATTTCTGTGGATTATCGATACGACCGCAATCCTAATTATCTTCGTATTTGTTTTACGGTATTATTTCACATGAGTATTTTACTATTTTGCTACCCTTAACTGCTGGTCTGAGGCCTCGGACATGCAAGCATCATACTGTATCACGTTGGTTGCAAGCAAATGATCTCACTCGGGTATTCGTTGGTCGTTTCGCTTTTTCATTAGTCCCAGCAGTCATTTATTTGTTTCATCGTACAAATGATTTTTTTGTTGGGCTTCTTGGAGAAGTCCATGTATTCAGACAGAGACGATTACCGCATTTTCCGTGTCAATATCGGGGTTAACCTTTAATCTGGAGACTCATGCCAGGCTCATTATTGGTTATATCCAGGATGTGACTTTGCTTGATGTTGTTCAGAGACGATGGGTGAATCAGATGCAAGATATGTC
>SDVV010002388.1:0-23163 GCA_016164225.1 Gammarus roeselii | reverse complement strand
ACCCGATCAGAGAGAGTCTGTCGAGTGTAGCTAACATACCCGATCAGAGAGAATCTGTCGAGTGTAGCTAACATACCCGATCAGAGAGAGTCTGTCGAGTGTAGCTAACATACCCGATCAGAGAGAAAGTCTGTTGAGTGTAGCTAACATACCCGGTCAGAGAGAAAGTCTGTTGAGTGTAGCTAACATACCCGGTCAGAGAGAAAGTCTGTCGAGTGTAGCTAACATACCCGATCAGAGAGAGTCTGTCGAGTGTAGCTAACATACCCGATCAGAGAGAAAGTCTGTTGAGTGCAGCTAACATACCCAATCAGAGAGAGTCTGTCGCGAGTAGCTAACATGTTTCTTTAGAGAATCACATTCCCCAAGGCCGAATGTATGTGGCTAAACATTGAACTCAATATGGTTGAATCATTGAACTCAACAAATAAGGGTGCAAATATAATACAATGATTACATAGACGCCTTAGTTAAGTGATCACTACATGGAATAATAGCGTTTCATTATAGGTTTATAGTGACATGCTAAAGAAATTACATTTATCAGAATACACAGATGATACGTACCAAGTCTTCGTCATCGTGAGCTGTTCTGGAAACAATACTAACAATTTAGATATTTTTAATATTAAAAAATAACTACGGTTGGGGCGTAAGTTTACCACCGCATCCCACCAACCGTCCTCCATTGTTGTAGGACATTCAATATTCTCTTTGTTCAAAATGACGAGACGTATAAAAAAAATTAGTGGACTATTACCCTCGATAAATATACAATTTACTGACAATTTACTGTTTCAACTGACATTTAATAACAAAATGGAGTAAAAATATCCAACATTACTCACACATTGTTTGTCACACGGAGGAACAAATTTTTAAACTAACTGCAATGTTAGCATGACATGTTTGATATTCACACTACAAATACATTCCAAGGGTCATCATAGACTGGTATAATAGTCGAGCGGGCGTATACAAGAACGGGATGACTGAAAATGTGAGTATATGAAACAGGAAAAAATAAAATAAGAGTGTCGATAAAATGGAACTGACGAATTACAAATAGTTGACGAGGCAAACCGCATAGAGGAAGCAAATTACAGTTCAGTAATTTCTGCACGTACGAGTTCAAACCGATATAATTTTAGTTTGCTTTTGATGGTATCTATACTGCTCCCCGTTCTTATATCTATGGCAATCGAGTCCCAAGTTTAATCAACTCTGCATTTTAAAAATCGTTGCAACAAATCCGTATTGTTACGAAAGGTATACATAGGGTTATTTTTACTTAAATATCTAACCAATGTAAGTCAATCGATACAAAGCCTTGTAAACAAACATCACGCCGGAGAAGTTTATGATGTTCCACATTTCATAGACAAAAGAGGGCAAAGTGTGGTCACGTCTGCTAGAATGTGATAGTGTTCTAAAGACACCCTTCTGAATAACAATGATTAGTCCTAGACTAGTTTTGTAGGTAGAAGAATACATGTTAGCACAATAGGTCAGAAGAGGATGAATAAGGCTTTAGTGAGAAAGAGTTTTCGCAGGAGTCCTGAGACAATTTCTAATTTTATTAAGGACGCCGCAAGATTTGGATAATTTCCCGACAACAAATGAGACGTAATCTTTCTTGTTGAGTCTCTGACATACTATTACACCGATAAACTGTGTTTTTGCTACGCATGCAACCGGTTGACCTTTCAATGTGACTTGTGTTTTAGGAATTATCATTTTCCTTGTGTAAAAATATTATGACCTGCGTCATGACGACATTTAGTGTCAACTTATTGTATGGGACCAGTTGAAATGTGAACCAATTGATTATGAATATTATCAATAGTATCCTCAAATGTTTTTCCGGTCGTATAAACTATAGCATCATCTGCAAAAAGAACAAAGGATTACCTGCCGCTAGTGTTTACAATGTCATTAATATATATAAGGAAGAGCAAAGGCCCATGGATCGACCCTTAATTGAGTCCTCCTTTATTATGCGTAATACAGCTGATGAATGTTTATTCCAACATACTTGGTGTTTTCTATGAAGAAGATTTTTTTTAATCCAACTCCTATCAAAGGAACTAATTCCATAAGGCTTTAATTTCGCGACCAAAGTCCCATTGTTCACAGAATCGAAGGCTTTGCTGAGATCCATAAAAGTTGCATCATGACTTTCCCACTATCAAACCCATCAACAACATCTCCAGCTAATTTTAATAGAGTATGCCCTGTATTCCTGTGAGCCTGGAAGCTAAATTGATTTTGGCGAGTGAGAATAGTCAAGCAAGAAATACTTTTTCAATAACTTTACTCATGATACTGAACGATCATTTTTTCATGTGGGTTTCGCTTAAATTTTCATAAATTTAACAAATTTTTGCGATTTCGAGTTCATCGGGAAGAATTCCTTGCCGGAGTGACTTATTGATAAGTTGAATCAAGGGAGCTGCAATAGTCCCAGATGGCTTTAATTGCATTGGTTGGGATGTTATCCCAGCCAATGCTGCTACTATTTTTTAAACCATGAGTGACTATTACTTCGTATGGGTCGGTAGGGTTAGAGTTTCTCGGTTTTCAGGAATGCATTCTCTACACAATATTCAATAGGATGTTGTTGCTATTAATAGATTCACTTAGAGTACTAGGAATACTATTGGAGTAATTATTGAGAGTATATATCAGCAATTATATTTGAATACGAATTACTCTGTTTATATTATCCTGGATGATTGTTAAAGATTTTTTTTTTTTTGTTATTTCCTTAAGGGATTTCAATCTGATTTTGAAATAAATATTCATGATACAATTTTAGTCAGTTTTGTGAACGCACATTTGTATTGTTTGAATTCATCTCAACAATTGATGAGATACCTTCTGTATCTATGGAACAGTCTGTCTTTTTCTTTTTGTGCGACAACTGAACCTGGCGTCATCCACGGATTCTTAGCTTAGCAGTTTTTTTGTAAACGGGAAATGCCCTTTGAACGGTTCAATCAGTACGCCTTGGAACTGCATGAAAACATCATTTGAGTTTGCTGTGGATAGTATTTCATTAAAGTCGTAAGTTCTTAGCACCTCCCAAAAGGGTAGAATGTTACGGTCGTTATTCATACTACGGGTAGGTAACTACCGTCAGATTACGGTAGTCGGGAGGAGTCGGTTTCTGACTGGAAATAGGGTCGTGGGCGCGGACATCTGAAATAACCACAGCTGCGCGAGATGCACAATTAACATTCCTGGTAAGAATGTTAGCAACTAATAATCACAGCTGCGCGAGATGCACAACTAACATCCCTGGTAAGAATGTTATCAACTAATAATCACAGCTGCACGAGATGCACAATTAACATCCCTGGTAAGAATGTTATCAACTAATAATCACAGCTGCACGAGATGCACAACTAACATCCCTGGTAGGAATGTTATCAACTAATAATCACAGCTGCACGAGATGCACAACTAACATCCCTGGTAAGAATGTTATCAACTAATAATCACAGCTGCACGAGATGCACAACTAACATCCCTGGTAAGAATGTTATCAACTAATAATCACAGCTGCACGAGATGCACAACTAACATCCCTGGTAAGAATGTTATCAACTAATAATCACAGCTGCACGAGATGCACAACTAACATCCCTGGTAAGAATGTTATCAACTAATAATCACAGCTGCACGAGATGCACAACTAACATCCCTGGTAAGAATGTTATCAACTAATAATAACAGCTGCACGGGATGCACAACTAACATCCCTGGTAAGAATGTTATCAACTAATAATCACAGCTGCACGAGATGCACAACTAACATCCCTGGTAAGAATGTTATCAACTACAGTAATCACAGCTGCACGAGATGCACAACTAACATCCCTGGTAAGAATGTTATCAACTAATAACCACAGCTGCACGAGATGCACAATTAACATCCCTGGTAAGAATGTTAGCAACTAATAATCACAGCTGCACGAGATGCACAACTAACATCCCTGGTAAGAATGTTAGCACAAATAATCACAGCTGCACGAGATGCACAACTAACATCCCTGGTAAGAATGTTATCAACTAATAATCACAGCTGCACGAGATGCACAACTAACATCCTTGGTAAGAATGTTAGCACAAATAATCACAGCTGCACGAGATGCACAACTAACATCCCTGGTAAGAATGTTAGCAAACTAAAGTTGGAGCGCCAGTAACAGTACGCGTTGGTTTAGTAATGAATGGGTACAAGCCATGTTGAAGGAAATTATCACAATAGTCAGCAACTGAATTCGATATATGATACTGGGGCAGATTTACCTTGAGTTCTCCTACAATATACACCTACAATATACACAATATACACTGGAAATTTCATTAATCTTTAGAAAAAAATAATACCGAAATTTTAGAGGCTCTACGGTAAATCATATACTTATTGTTATAACCTCGCCATCACAATAAATGTGGACAAAAAGAGTCGCTCTTCATGGGTTGACAAAAGAAATGTCAGGTCTCGGTACAACTATCAACATATTAGTACGTGCAATAGTTTAAATAATATAGTGGAATTACAAAACCAGAAGATCGAACTCAATTAATTTTTATCATATATTAGTAAATGATAATTTATTACGGCCTCAGTAAATGCATAGGATTACCGTAGTTTTTTATGACGTTTAAATACATTTAAACATAGAAATTGAACGATCATTGCTTCTATCAACTTAATAATTTATTACGTTTATTTACATTTTCTTATTCATTTTTTCCATGAGAAAGTGTGATTTCCGCCCATGAGTAAATTCTTTTGCTTTCTATTCCATAACAGTCTTTCATACCAGTTTATGCTGCACTTCAGCACGGGTGTCTTCAATAAGTGTAGAGAAGCAGTCGCACCACAAATCGTTTCAACACATCAATGTCAAAAGACATCGCCATCGAAATTTCTCGACGGTAGTGCCAGTCTTCGACGTGTCCTTTGCTTCGAGTGTCCTAGGAAACATTCGAGAGGTAATATATCCTGGACACTCGTCAGCCCCTCTACATTGCTATCCCGAGCATATGCCAGAGTTCTCGTAAGCCCGACCATGACCAGCCTAAGCACCGCGGATACTCGTGAGCCCATTCACGGCCATCTCGAGCACCAATGTCCCGGATACTCGTAAAGCCGACTACAGCCATCCTGAACACCAATGCCCTGGATTTTCCTGTACCCGTTCATGGCCATCCTGAGCGCTAATGTCCGGATACTCCATCCTTGGATGTAGCAGAGAATCAAAGGCTACAAATACCGCGATGGACGGCGGTGGGCGGCGGTGGGCGGCGGTGGGCGGTGGTGGGCGGCGATGGGCGGCGGTGGGCGGTTATACTGCGGAGGTTGGTGTTGATAGGGACCGGGCATCGGGGGAACGAGTTCGAGAGATTGCCTGCTGTGGCTAGATGGGAGATGACTTTGTGTGTAAAGAGGCTGCTGGTGAATATTCATAGCCTATTTGTGAAGCATTTAATACAGTGTGGTGCAATGACTAAGATTATCTCAATACAACCATTCAATAAATAATATGATTGAACCAACGTATTCTAATTTAGATATGTTGCGAGGATTATGCCCGGGATACATGTAAGTAATTGATCTATGTATACAATGAGTGAGCGCAGTCGTTTTAATTACTAAAGACAATGATGGAGCAACAACATGTTACGGCAATGATGGAGCAATAACACGTTACGTCAATGATGGAGCAACAACATGTTGCGGCAATGATGGAGCAATAACACGTTATTTTGTTCCGGTTGACTACAGATCAGGACATTTCATGACTCCCCCAGGAAAGTTAACGATTCAATATTGTCTTATTACTCAATAAGGAAGGATTTTATTCATCGCAGGATTTGCAGCACCATTCATGATTATTTGGGGTGGATGGATGAATATTCATTCATAACACTCTATTCAATAGAGTGTTATGACATAACACTCTATTTTGTTATTTCACCTAAATAATGCCTCTGCGAGGAGGCATCTCGAACAAAAGAATACTAAGAAAGGAATCAGATGCAGGCACTATTATTGTGAGCGAAGTAAGAAACAAATCATGTTATTGTGAGTGGAGTAAGAAGCGAATCATGTTATTGTGAGTGGAGTCAGAAACAGCACTATTGTTGGGAGTGGAGTTAGAAGCAAGCGCTGTTGTTGTGAGCGGAGACAGAGGCAAGTGAGTGGAGTCAGAAGCAGGCACTGTTGTTGTGAATGGAGTCAGAAGCAAGTGCTGTTGTTGTGAGTGGAGTCAGCAGCAAGTAATTAGAGTCAGAAGCAGGCACTGTTGTTGTGAATGGAGTCAGAAGCGAGTGCTGTTGTTGTGAGTGGAGTCAGCAGCAAGTAATTGGAGTCAGAAGCAGGCACTGTTGTTGTGAATAGAGTCAGAAGCAAGCACTATTGTTGTGAGCGGAGTCAGAAGCAGTCACTGGTGTTGTGAATGGAGACAGGAGCATGTGAGTGGAGTCAGAAGCAGGCACTGTTGTTGTGGGGGTAATCAGAAACAACTCTATCATTGTGAGCGGCGTCAGAAGCAAACAATGTTGTAGAGGATAATTTGTTCGACATCAAACACCTCAGATCAAATCAAACATGATGGGTCTTGCATTTTATGTGTTTGTTCTGAGGGTACAGAAATAGCACTGTTTAATGTAAGGAAGCACTCAGACACAGGATCCTACGCTGGCCCCTGCGCTCTTGTTGGAGCGCGTGATGGCGTACAGGTGATACTGCACCTTATAATCACCTGTCCGGCATCAACTGCGCTAACTGGATTGCAGGTGACGGCATGCAGGTGATTACTAGACACAAGCAGTAATCATACACGTCTGCTATTTCCATGAAATTAATTTTGACAAAATAACGTGGATCCGTGGATTTGTGAATCCGTGGATTCGTGTATCCGTGGATCCACCATCACTAATGATGTCCGATACAGCATTCGACCTCTTCAGATGCTCGATCCCAAGACCCGGTATTGCAGGTAAAGTGCTAATTTATTCCATGTAGTGCCTTTAATTACACTACCCTTACAAGCCTTTGACGTATATTGTTTGATTGATGGATCATACTACTTTATGAATGATGAATTGATCTATTGTCATTGAGGAAAGTCAAACAAATGCTTTGCTGCATTTGAGTGGATGAGAGAGCGCTCTTTATTCACAAGGTATCAGATGGAACAATAACAAATCAAAGGCCAATAACGGCGATATAATGGGATGTGTTAGATTTCTGCTATTAAATAATTAAAGAGGAGTGCATAAAACAAAAATTGATCTTACGTCGACTGATATTCAGTTTGAATGGAACTTATTTTTTCAACGAGTAGGTTTGTAGATTAAATACCTGCCTACATATACTTTGGCGGAGTTTGAAATATACATGATGAGCTATTCGGATCTGAGGGAACAATAGGATTTCATTATCAAACTGTTTCACTGGGATTTTTCACTGTTTCACTAGGATTTTAATATCCAACTGTTCATGTATTAATAGCGTGAGTCAATGTGAGAAAGGGTTTCATTCTGGGAAGGAGATATATTGACGAACATTATCCCTGTAACAAGCATGAAGAATCGTTCAAAGAAAAAAACTAAATGTCTCTCTACGCATAAAGGTATGCTACTTACGCGTTTACTTCGTGCCGTTTATAACTTCTTTTGCCCAGACTGTCCAGAAGTTAAATTTACGAGAAAACTTTCCACTACCTGTTACGACGGAAGAAACGACCGGCACTTTACTTCATGCAGGCCACTTTATTTCACCGCAAAGTTGGGTTCAAAAACAGGATCTAAGTTGAACGGGTCACTTTTGTTCATTGAAGAAAACTCTGAAGTCTAATTGAATAAATGTGATGGTATTCTTGTCGAATAATAAAAGCGAGTTCTGCGAGTACTAAAAGTGCATTTGGTCATTTGTATCACATAGTATAACACCTTTCAGTTCCTCTAAGTCATTTTGCTAACTTTCCAAGGCATTAGCAGTGGCGACGTTTGTAGAAGCATCATAAAATTTTCGTAACTTTAGATAAGATGCCAGCTTTCCTCGGTCACCGCGACCTATTACTCCTATTAAGTAGCATCGGATCACTCTCATTAAACGGGAGCCTGGCATCCTGGTTTTCACCCTACTTGTTGTACCTTCGTCGGAACTGAGCCCAACTCACAGTTGGAGGAGCCGTCGAGTACACCAAATCCAAACATAACTCGACCTATCCGGTTGGGCTCAACATGACAATTTTGTAGTGCTATTTCTTGTGGACATATTTAGCACGATCGTCTACACGGTATAACTAAAACAGTGCCACCTAAGGCAAAATATCAGCCCCATTCATGTTAGTTTTCCAGGTACGTATTTTAAGATGTACCAATGACGTTAGCAATCCAACAAAACAACCACATTGTAACAAATGGGCAACAAACAACAAGGTGAACTTCAATTCACAAAGCTGCGTCGAAGTGAGGAACAGCGCAGCGTGTTGTTCATCTGTTGTGAATCTTAAAGATGTCGATATGAGATAATCATGCGATTGTATATTCAATTTTATGCCGTCAACATCATTATCGACAGTGCTGGACACGATACTGTAATTGAATAATATGTTTAAATACTATATTTAGATACTGTATGTAAATACTGTAAGGGATACTGTATTTAGATACTGTATTTAAATATTGAACAACGATACTGTATCTAGATACTGTAAATGGATACTAAATGATCTGGGAACAGTATCAGGCAGAACACTGATAATGAGGAGTCTGAAACTTGCAGGAAACAAAGTTACAGCTCAAAGGAGTGACCTCTGGCCTCAACCAGCTGGAAAACAGGTGGTTTCGTTGGTGTTTGAGACCAAATCAATCGGTCCAATAGATCAAACAACATTGAACGCCCTCATTTATCGTCAATTTTGTCAATGAACGTCTGATGAGCTTGAAAGTTGTTGAGAAACAAATCGGTTTTGGTAGGACGCTTTTGGATAACCGATGTGGAAAGCCTGCAACTACACCTCAACCGGTCTCAGCATGTTAGGACCAGATGTTTAAAACATTATATTTAAATGCACGCCCTGTATTTGGGAGAATAGAAGAAGCAATAAAATACTACGTGAGTAAGTTTCGTGTTGTAACAAGGACGTTATAGAAAGATCCATCGGTTAGGACGCGTTGCCACGCTCGATAAAGAAATGAAGCCTCACAGACAATGGGTTCCTCCAATTAGTGTTCAGCGGTCATGGGGTGTTAGCCCGCTGGTAAGGGCTCGGATGGGATGTAGAGCTTTACATACACATGTGTGCTTTACATACACATGTGTGCATAACATACCCATGTGTGCTTTACATACACATGTGTGCTCTACATACACATGTGTGCTTTACATACAAATGTGTGCTATACATACACATGTGTGCTTTACATACATATGTGTGCTTTACATACACATGTGTGCTTTACACACACATGTGTGCTTTGCATACACATGTGTGCTTTACATACACATGTGTGCTTTACATCCACATGTGTGCTTTACATACACATGTGAGCTTCACATACACATGTGTGCTTTACATACACATGTGTGCTTTGCATACACATGTGTGCTTTACATACATATGTGTGCTTTACATACACATGTGTGCTTTACATACACATGTGTGCTTTACATACATATGAGTGCTTTACAGACTCATTTGAGCTTTACATACACACGTGTGCTTTACATACATATGTGTGATGCTATATATTTATGCTCCTCCGTATCGTGCCTAGCACTAGGTGTGACCCGACACTAGATATGGCCCAACAGTAGGTGTGACCCAATAATAGGTGTGACCCAACATTGGGTGTAACCCAACACTACCTGTGACCCAACACTAGGTGAGACCCAATACTTGGTATGACCCAATAATAAGTGTGACCCAACACTAGGTGTGACCCAATACTAGGTGTAATCCAACACTAGGTGTAATCCATCACTAGGTGTAACCCAGAACTAGGTGTTACCCAACACTAAGTGTAACCTAACACTAGGTGTAACTCAACACTATGTGTAACCGAATAGTGGTACAGTCGCTGGTGACTCAAAAGCTAAGGTTATTATGAGTAAAAAACATTTCAAACTATTAAATACAATAATTGATGTGATGGGGCATACAGATCCAGGTCTGCAATATTCTGTGCATGGGAAAGAAAGTTCGACTCAGATTTTTTAGGCGAAATTTTCACTGTCACGAAGAACATAATTACAGAACTGAAGTAGGTGCGTCGTTGGCAGGAGTTAGCAAGGTTTGCTGAACACACAAACAAGAATGAAACAAGTTTATCTGTTCGATAAAAGCCTCTCGGATTTATATTATACAACAGTTCCGCTCGGATTTATACTTTACCGCAATTAGAAGAGCGATAGACTCTATAATTATGAGCAGCAGTAGTAATTGTTGTTCTCGTTTTTCACCGGAGTCCCACTGCGAAGTTAATGCAGACTCCCCCGTAGGGCAATTAAAGAGTGGCAAAGTAGGTGCAGCGTAGATTACGAGTAGGTTCAACAAAGATTACGAGTAGGTTTAATGTAGATTCCAAGTAGGTTTAACGTAGGTTCCGAGTAGGTTTAACGTAGATACAGAGTAGGTTTAACATAGATACCGAGTAGGTTGAACATAGATACAGAGTAAGTTTAACGTAGATACAGAGTAGGTTTAACGTAGATGCAGAGTAGGTTTAACGTAGATGTAGAGTGGGGTTAACGCAGATACCGAGTAGGTTCAACGTAGGTTACGAGGGGCTTAACGTAGATGCAGAGTAGGTCTAACATAGATAACAAATATGTTTAACGTAGATACAGAGTAGTTTTAATGTTGATACATAGTAGGTTTAACGTTTGTACCGAATAGGTTTAACGTGGATACCGAGTAGGTTTAACGTAGATACCGAGTAGGTTTAACGTAGATACTGATTAGGTTTAACGTAGATACCGAGTAGGTTTAGCTTAGATTCCGAGTAGGTTTAACGTAGTAACGTGAAGTCGTCGCTCGCCAACCTGCAGGGCCTCTGCGGGCATCATATTATACATAATTATATAACTAATACAAAATATATCACCATGAAAAAAAGGGGCACAGATAAATAATAGAGCCCACGAAATAAGAATTGATGAAATAACAAAATAGAGTGTTATGTCAGGACCCTGCAATAATCCTGCTATAACCCTGCTATAACCTAATCAGTTTGTTGAACAGATGTGACTTGGGTGTGAATAATTTGTGATATCAATTTTCATTTATTCTTTAAGCACTAAATTGTCGACATTTTTATAACAATTTTTTCTATATTGCTTTAACGTTGATTAACATATCATTTTCATAAAGTCAAATTCCATTTATCCAATAGATATCGTAGATCAGACGCTAATTTTTTTTTTCGCCGTAACGCTAAAAATCATGCACTACCGCTATTTAATTTTCCCCTCCTGTACACACTGAACATCATGCACTACTGCAATTTCATTTTCCCCTCCTGTAAACACTGAATATCATGCACAACTGCTAATAAATTTTCCCCTCCTATAAATACTGAACATCATGCACTACTGCTATTTCATTTTCCCTTCCAGTGAACACTGAACATCATGCACTACTGCTATTTCATTTTCCCCTCCTGCAAACAGTGAACATCATGCACTACTGCTATTTCATTTTCCCCGCCTGTAAACACTGAACATCATGCACTACTGCTATTTCATTTTCCCCTCCTGCAAACACTGAACATCATGCACTACTGCTATCTCATTTTCTCTTCCTGTGAACACTGAACATCATGCACTACTGCTATTTCATTTTCCCCTCCTGCAAACAGTGAACATCATGCACTACTGCTATTTCATTTTCCCCGCCTGTAAACACTGAACATCATGCACTACTGCTATTTCATTTTCCCCTCCTGCAAACACTGAACATCATGCACTACTGCTATCTCATTTTCTCTTCCTGTGAACACTGAACATCATGCACTACTGCTATTTCATTTTCCCCTCCTGCAAACAGTGAACATCATGCACTACTGCTATTTCATTTTCCCCGCCTGTAAACCCTGAACATCATTCACTATTGATATTTCATTTTCCCTTCTTTTTACACTGAAAATTCTGCAATACTTTTGTAAACAATTTCCATTTCATTCTGTAAGCATTTGAAGTCACTCAACAAGTAAAAATATCGTTTGCAAATTGCATTCTAAAAATAATCAGATATCAATAACAGTGCCCAGATTAACAAGGGATGTGCGTTGGAAGAATCATAACGTGGGGGTGGGGTGGGGTGGGGTGAATCGGTTAGTGTGTGGGGGAGGAGGCATTTACAACAATTGACGGCAAGCTCATTAGTTCTACGAGAACATCGTTTTAACATACAAATGACGCTGTCATTGATGTTTCTTTCATATATTTAGTTTGAAGGTAGATTTAGAACTTTAACATTGGATTTTTTTGGCAGAAGTGCCTTATAGAATGTCATAAATGGAATGATAAATGTATGTTATTTAAGCAGCTCAAAGAAACATTGTCATTGAATCATCTTCCGACAACGCCTTAGTGCATGATTCTATACTCATTGAGAACAAACAAAGACGAACATTTAATTATATCATTTATGTACATCAATTTGTTCTAAATGATCAAGCCTTGTTTTTACTCACGAAAATTAAATCATGATTAGCAAAACCAAACGAACAAAAAATGTACATGTACAGAACTCATTTTTTTACTCATTTTGATCATCCCTCATACCTGTTTTTCAATATAACAATAGACAAATGTTTGTTGACAAGGTAAATTTGGCATATTAAGAAGTTAACGTGTTATAACTCCAACTAGACAGGTAGGGGAAAATACCAGAATTTATCAATACACAATACAGATATAGATACAGACACTGCGAATCCTACAGAAATGGGGTGTGCGACAGGCAAGGCGCAACTGCACTCCTCTCATACACTCACACTCAAACACTGAATACATATAAATCCTTTATTCAAGAGTAGTCTCGTGGTATACCGTAGCTTTGAAAAGTGTCCATTGAATTTAGGTTCCACATTAAATCATGGGTACAATTTTATCAAGAAAAGGTATTCTGGTCACACATTGAATTTGCTGGTTTTATACAACAAATGAGTACATTCAAATTCCAGCCCCAGCCTGAAACATCTGAGCGACGAGTGGACAAAACCACTTTTTCTATCTACTCTCTGTCACATCACTTAAAAAATTGAATTTTCACGCATATTCGGACTTCCGACAACAATGAAAACAATTGTGTTCGAACATACTTTCACAAAATCGCGACTGATCTTGAATAAAATATTTACTTTGAATGGTATATTTCTTACTCTAATTGAAACACTGTAAACGCATAATAAATAAATTGAAACAATAAATGCAGTGCCACACTAGTGACCACACACAAAGATTCACAATACTCCACCAGTACTCACAAGTCGTTGGTCTGAAGATTTCTAAATATATCATGAAGAAGGAAATGCTAGTACAGGTACACGGGGATAGCTCCTACCAAGTACCAGTGCTTAGGGAAGCAACGTGCCGCAATTGGTTGACAAAAATGTCCGCTGACACGCAGAATTTTTACATCTGTTTGCACGATAAACGCATACTACAATACTGAGAAAAAGAGCCAAATGTTCAATTGTTAAAGTATCAAAAATTTATCGCAGCTGCTGAATTGAAACCCAACTGCAAAGAATGGCTTATTTAGACTAGAACGAAGAGCAAGAACAACAGTGCAATGGGACTTTAGGGTAAATGTAGCCATTTAGGGCATAAAATAGGGCTAATTGAAATATACTTCACTTTGCATTACATCGCGAAGGGTATATTGTTCATTCTTCTTAGTATTCTGGAGCAAAGCATTCCCACATGATCTTAAAGGTCACCTTGAGATTAAGTCAAATTCACCGATTTTTGAAACTTTTACCAGGAGGGATCTAACCGCCCGAACAGACAACAGTAAAACTGTCGGTTGTCCAAGATTTATTTGCTCCTGATTCCTGGATAATACTTTTGGGGTAGTTTGGGCTAACTTTAGGCCCTTATGAAATATACCAGTTGTTATGTATACGAGTAAACTCTGTTCTGTTTCTTCCTTCCACTTCTTTAATTTGTTTGTCGATCGAATGAACAGTGATTGAACTTTCTCAGCATATGTTGAACATCCTCAGCACATGTTGAACATTCTCAGCATATGTTGAACATCCTCAGCATATGTTGAACATCCTCAGTATATAATGAACATCCTCAGCATATGATGGACATCCGCAACATATGTTGAACATCCTCAGCATATGTTAAACATCCTCAGCACATGTTGAACACCCTCCGCATATGTTGAACATCTTCAACATATGTTGAACATCCTTATTACGTATTGTTTTTTTTTTTTCGTTGTCAGGCGGTCTACCGCAACTACCGTCATTTACAAACAGGACCGGCCACTGAGGAAGCTTTCAAACCAGGAGCATTGAAAGTTCAGCTGCGGGAGTTTTTTCGTTAAATTGTTGCGGAGTGCAGTATAATATGTTTTGGAGAGTACTAAGCAAACCACGAGATGAAAGCAAATTTTTGAAGGGATGAATGGTCTTTGATTTGCTTTCGTTTGCTTGAAACATTCATTTATGACATGAGCCTTAATTAAATTGATCACCAGTAGTTTAACCAGGAATCAAACTGAGACCATATCAAATCAACATAATGGATTGGTGGCTTTCTCTTCAGGTTTTGGTGTGTGGTTCCAACTGAAATTGTGATACATAAATTTCACAGATACATGATGGCTTTCGCTTCATGTTTTGGTGTGTGGTTCCAACAAAAATTGTGATACATAAATTTCACAGATACATGATGGCTTTCTCTTCAGGTTTTGGTGTGTGGCTTGAACTGAAATTGTGATACATAAATTTCACAGATACATGATTCTCTCTGACGTCACGATGCAGAACTAATCTGCTTATTGTTGAAAGGTAACCTAGTTTAGGTCCAAAAGCCTGTTGATGTCATATAACTCTTATAAAACACTTGTAAACATTACGCCAACACCACTTTCCTATCTGTCAGTCCCACATACACACTCATCCCTCATGACTGTTATATAGTCATATGCACTCTGCCCTCGAACATTTCTGATCCACATTTACACTCTTCCACGTATCAAATAGATCCAGTTACGCATCATTCACTCAGACCTGTTTAATCCACTTACGCTCTCTTCCTTCAGTCTCTTCTGCTCCACATGCACACTGTTCCATCATTTATTTTGTTTGCACCTAGTTAGTAAATTGCACAGCATCGATATTCGAGGCGAGCTTGACACCAGGATAAAATGCTGGCTTACGGACAGACGGCAGCGAATTGTACTTAACGAAGCTTTCTCTCTCATGGGGTAAGCCACAAGTGGCGTGCCTCAAGGATCCGTATTAGGTCCAGTTCTCTTTTTAATATTCATCAACGATCTTGGTAGCAGCATACTCTCAAACATTAACAAGTTTGCAGGCGATACTAAGATAGGAGGGCAGGTACAAACTGAACTAGAGTATCAGCAGATCCAACTAGACCTGAACAAAATTGTTGATTTGGCAGAGAAGTGGCAAATGAAATCTAATGCATATAAATATTAAATTATGCACATAGGTCCACAAAACCTCAAACACGAATATTTAATGTCCATAAATAACTTCATTACTGCCACCGAAAAGAGAGATTTAGGTGTCATCATAGCAACGACTTAAAAAATTGCAAACAATGTAACGATGTTGCCGCGCTATCTCGTACAAAAACCAGCATAGTATGCTTAAGTTATACAATGCATTTGTTAAACCGCATCTCGAGAATTCCGTTTAATTCTGGTCTCCACATCATTGAAAATACGTTATTAAATTAGATAAGGTTCAACGCAGAGCTACAAAGCTCATCCCTTCGCTGCGGAATAAATCGCATGAACACATGCTACCTGAATTCAATCATTATTCGCAAAAGAAACGTCGAGTCAGAGGTGACATGATTAAAGTGGGGAAAAATATGATGAGTAAGGAAAACGTCGGCCGAGCGAGTCTTTTCACTCTAGATACGAACGGAATGACTAGGAACAATGGATACAAAATCGTTGGGAAACATTCATCACTCGACATCAAGCGCAATTTCTTCGCGTATAGAGTTGTCGAAGAATGGAACAAACTTCCGCGGAAATTGTACACAGCAATACAATCGAAACGTTCAAGTTTTGGTTCTATAAGTTATACATAAATCGCCTATAAATAGATAAACCGTTCCCTTTCTTGAGGATATATAAACAGAAATGGCACGTGAAGCTCTCTTAGACGTTCTACTTCAGAACTAATCCGCTTGCAATCAAAGGGCATCCTAGTTTGGGCCAATAGTCCTGTTGTTGGCTCTCTACACTCGTAAACACTTAGAAACACTCGTACTCTTTCCTCAGACCTGTCTGATACACGTCATGCCCGTCTCCTTTTCATGTCTGTCTCATTCGACGAAGAGTGGTCCTTGCTGCCAATAGGCCTATTTTTGAAGTCGTAATTGAACCTACCAATTGATCATTATTGACCTCGTAAATGCGGTGTAATCAGCGGGCGTTTGATCTAAATTTTACGTTAATATGAGCAGGGCAGCAGTTCCTGGGCTGGAAACAGGTTGTGTAGGGCAGCAACTCCTGGGCTGAAAACAGATAGGGTAGGGTAGCAGCTCCTGGGCTGGAAACACGTTGAGTAGGGTAGCAGCTCCTGGGCTGGAAACATGTTGAGTATGGTAGCAGCTCCTGGGCTGGAAACAGGTTGAGTAGAGCAGCAGCTCCTTGGCTGAAAACAGAATGAGTAGGGCAGCAGCCCCTGAGCTGGAAGCTAGTTGAGTAGGGCAGCAGCTCCTGGGCTGGTAAAAGGCTCAGTAGGGCAGCAACTCCTGGTCTAAAAACGGGTTGAGTAGTGGAGCAGCTCCTGGGCTGGAATTAAGGTGGGTAGGGCAGCAGCTACTGGGCTGGTAAAAGGCTCAGAAGGGCAGCAACTCTTGGTCTGAAAACAGGTTAAGTAGGGGAGCAGCTCCTGGGCTGAAAACAAGTTCAGGAGGGCAGCAGCGCAAGGGCTGGAAACAGGTTGAGTAGGGCAGCAGTGCCTGGGTGGGAAACAGGTTGAGTAGGTCAGCAGTTCCTGGGCTGGAAACAGGTTGAGTAGGGCAGCAGCGCCTGGGCTGGAAACAGGTTCAGTAGGGCAGCAGCGCAAGGGCTGGAAACAGGTTGAGTAGGTCAGCAGCTCCTAGGCTGGAAACAGGTTGAGTAGGGCAGCAGCGCCTGGGCTGGAAACAGGTTGAGTAGGGCAGCAGCGCAAGGGCTGGAAACAGGTCGAGTAGGTCAGCAGCTCCTGGGCTGGAAACAGGTTCAATAGGGTAGCAGCTCCTAGGCTGCAAACAGGTTGAGTAGGGAAGCAGCTCTTGCTCTGGAAACACGTTGGTGAGCGAGCTCATATGGGAGTAGCACGAACACATTTCGAATTTATACTTCACGCAATATGCTGTCGTTCGACCGGGCGAGAGGCATCAAGATTTTCATGGGAAAACAGAACCAGCCACCGAATGTTGAAACTAAATAAATTTCCTCTCGACGAGGAAAACTGTTTATTCAATACATTTACAGCTAGGTAAAACATCTCATAATAACGTTTTGTTTAAGAAAATTTAACTCTAACTCTTATATCAGAAAATCAGCATATATTTATTGATTCTATTTGAGTTATTATTATTAGATCATTTATTTCAATGGTCTGTCAATGGGTTTTCAATTTTTTAGGTAAAAAATAAATCCTTAAACATAAGACATGAAACTTTATTATCAACTACGCTATTTTATTTAATGAAAACGAGAGTTCAATTTGAATTCGTCACAGCTCATCTCTAGGGGCCGCCGGTTTGGATTACATGGAGCGAAATATTATTTACAATAGTATCATCTGTGCACATTCAAAAAAAGGTTATTCTGACAAATAATTCCTACTACATAGCGTTGGGAAAACTAGTGACACGCGGGGTGGAAAAAGGAGAAATACTGGGGGTGGATAAATAACAAAATACATGGGTGTGGAAAATAACAAGTACATGGGGTGGGAAAACACGCATGCATGTGGTTAGAGTCCCGAGAACATGGGGTTAGGACATCAAAATGTGCTAACACATTGTAATGAGTAGTCTACATTATTGTAGCATGACAAAGATGAGGATGGACGACATGAATTATACAGAAAATATGAATTCAATATTGGGTTGGGAAATCGAAAAGCGCTAACATATTGTAAAGATGGGTCTAAACCATTATTTTAATATTGAAGGGTAAGAAGGCGACATAAGTTATACGAAAAAGTTATACATAAAATACATTCCAAACAACTGAATATACAATATACGCACTTCAAGACCGCTGGAAATGATTAAATGATTGACCATCAGAATAATACAATGCTGGAGTACACAAGTCGGATGAATATACTTCTGTTATAGAAGACAAAGCAAAATATTAGCTAATAAGGCAATGATTGTATTATCAAAATTGGTATGGTAATTGTTAGAAATAAATCAATGAATGATATTAAAATCGAGTTAACCTTTGTCAAAGTTGGAAGCTGCTTATCGTTCCTTGAAAAGAATGAGTTCGTATTTTAATTATACTAAAACGATTGCAACATTTAAAACATAGAAATAGACAAAACGCTAGTCAACACTTATGGTAATTGGCAAAGACAATTGTGATCGGTAGCAAGATAGAAAACATATGCATCGTGAGAGTAAAAACGATAAGATGGTGTCTCAATGTTGAAAGTTATGATGGTGGTGGTTTCGGACATGCTGAAGAACAGAATGCATCTTCTGGTTACTGGTACTATGCATTTAGCTTGTGTTTGTGGGCAAAGTTACCGTTTTGAACTGATCGGTCAATAGATGTTCCTTAAGCCTATCGGTGAAGGACGTGCTGGATTAAAGATTCTTGAAGCTTGTCGGGAGGCTGTTTCAGGATTTTGGTTCATTGATTGAAAAAGCTCGACAGGCAGTTTCTCTTTTTTTCTCTTTTCCTGTGTTCAACGTGCAAAGTATCATTATTTCTTGTGAATCTATTGTTCTTTTCACCTCGAGAATATATGTGCCTTTGGCTGCCGGGTGAATGTTTTTCTAGAAGATCTTTATGAATTCTGATCGACTCATTTAGTGTCAGTTCGTTGTCGATATTGAGCCACTGTAATTTTTCGAGGAGAGGACTTACATGGTCTCGTTTTCAGTGGTTGCCATCGCATGTTATTCTTGCCGCAAAGTTTATACAACGTTGAAGTTTCTCTCTTTGAGTTTGGTGCATTTCCCCCAAATTGAAAGACAGTAGTTAATGTGAGAAATAACTATAGCGTGGACAATCAGTAATCTTGATTTGAAATCCAATTATTTTTTTGCGGAGTTCAGGAACCAAAGGGTTTCATTCAACTTGGAACACAAAGTAGTTACGTGGTGTTTGAAGGAAAGATCGGGATCAAATCATACTCCCAGACTTATAACATTATCTTCAACAGGAATGTCAGATTTGCCTATCCTGATAGAGAAATTCATTGGAACTGCTTTTCGTATCGAGTTCGAGTCGAACAATATGCATTTTGTTTTTTTCAGAGTTAAGCTTGAGTCCATTTTTATCATACCAAGATTTTAGATTAGTTACGTCTGTCTCAGCGTCGTCTTTTAGCGCATTCAAATCTGACTGTTTTCGGGATAGCAATATTTGAACATCATCGGCGTACATTACCATTTTTGCTTGATTTGTTGGTAATTTACAATCGATGTCATTTACAAAAACCAGGAACAACAAAGGGGCAAGTATCGAACCTTGAGGGACCCCAAAGGCAATTGTGGCCGAATTCGACATAGTTGCGTTATCGAGTTTAACTGATAGTTGCCGATTCATCAGATAACTTTCGAACCAAGTAGGGTCTATTCTGACGTTGCGGAGCTTGCCAAAAAGAATTGTATGGCATACACTGCCGAATGCTTTCGATAAGTCTAGCATCGCTCTATAATCCTTGATAAGCTTCCTGGGTTACCTATTCAAAAACGTGCTTCCCAACTCCAGTGAAGTAGTTGACAAACTTCTCTGAAGTTGCTTGAGTATTCGGATAAGAAGGCGAGGTGATCTTTTTTCTTTGCAATGAACAATTCTTTTCAGTACATCCCACGTTTCTTTTTGATTGTTTTTGCATTGTTTCAGTTCCTCATGATGGTATTTCAATTTTACCCTACTGACTACTCGTTTGACTCATATATTTTTAGTTTTAAATAATTGTAACCAAGTGATGCTTCGTTTTGCTCTGCGTTTGAGATATTTTTTAAGTGCAATTTCGTTACGCAGTTTTTCTGTAATCCATTTAACCGGCATGTTTTTCAATGTTTCAGTACCGATGGCGCCACAGCGTTCAGACTTGTGAGAAGATGGTCTGTGAGTAAGTGGGCTTGCTCATTGACGTTATTTGTGCTATGTATCGGTTGTATAATCTCGACGTTTGCTACTAGTTGTGCTCTGAAATTATCCGCGGTGTAATTTCCTTTGTACTACAGGCTATTTTGTTGATTGATTATCGTCCACACATAAATTTCTTTCTATTCTTAATGATGTATGAGATGTTATCCTTCAGAGATGTTTTTCATCAGCGCATACCTATACTGGAACCAATGTAATATGAACAAGAACGAGTTGATCGTCATCCATCCAACCATTGACTTCCTCATGTTACCCGTCAGTGTTCCATGTTATATCGGACAAGCCCTGTAGCCGGGGCTTTAGAATCTTGCTACCGTATCCACCGCGTGACGTAGAAGGCGACTAAAGGGGCGCCCCGTAGCCGGGAGTAGAATCGTGCTACCGTAACTCCTGTGTGTCGTAAAAGGCGACTAAAAGGGTGGAGCGAAGGGGCTAGGAATCCCGTTCTCTGTAAAATCTTTCCTCGAAGACGGCAAGACAAGCGGGGGGAGGAGAAGCACACGCCCCTCCGAACCCTATTGTTAGGGTCGCTGAATGTGTTTGGCTGTAGTACGAATGATGTAAAGAGGAGGGAGATTGGTGAGATGTTTGTTAGGAGGAAGTTTGATGAGTTGGCGCTGAGTGAGACAAAGTTGAAAGGTAAGGGCAAATGTGAGTTTGGTGTTGTAAGTTGAAGAAAGTCTGGTGTGGAGGAAGGTAGGGCACGAAAAGGTGTGGTCTTGATATTGAGTGATCAGTTGGCTAGTAGCGTTACCGAATGGAAGCAGGTGTCCTCAAGATTGATTTGGGTGAAAGTTAAGTTAGGCGTAGAAAGATGGGCATTTGTGAGTGCTTACGGACCTGGCAGCAAGAGGAGTGGAGAGGAGAGGGAGCAATTCTGGACTGACCTGAGTGAGTGTATTGAGAGTCTTGGAGGTCATTTCAATGTAGTTGTACTGGGTGACGTTAATGCGAGAGTTGGAGATGTAGTGGTGGCGAATGTGATTGGAAGGTATGACGTTCCCGGTAGAAATGACAGCGGAGAAAACCTGATAGGTCTGTGTATGGAGCACGAGTTGGTGGTCAGGAACAGTTTGCTCAAGAAGCGAGATATTCACAAGTACACATGGGTAAGGATGGCCCATGGTTCAATGGTGGAGAGACCACTGATGGATTTTGTGCTGATATTGAGGAGAGTGGTGGGGAGGCTGTTGGATGTGCGGGTGTTGAGAGGGGAGGGTGAAGTAGTGTCTGACCATCTGCTGGTGGAAGGTAGATCAAGATTGGAGCAGAAGTGGAAGGGCAACAAAGGAGTGGGAGGAGGAAGAGAGGTAGTGAATGTGAGTGGACTGAATGTGAAAAGTAGAGCCGAGGAGTTCCAGTAGGCGTTGAAGGAAGAATATGACAACTTGAGAGGATACGATCTGAGAGATGTGGAGGAAAAATGGGAGACATTAAAGGATGCGTTGCTGAGATGTGCGAAGAAGGTGTGTGGTGAGCGCCGTGAGGGCGGGTGCTGGAGGAAAGGCTGCGAGTGGTGGAACGAGAGGAGCGTTTGAGGAGTGGTTGTAGGTGAAGTCGGAGGTGGCTTGTGAAAGCTACAAAGAGAGGAGAAACGAGGTGAAGCGGGTGGTGAGGGGAGATAAAAGGGACGCTGATGCCAGGTGGAGCAGACGGTTGTGCCAGAATTTTGAATAGAACAAAAGATGTTCTGGAAAGAGGTGAAGAGGGTGAGAAAGGGAGAGACCGGAAAGGAGGAAGTGGTGAAAGATGAAAACGGCCAGTTGTTGTTAGAAAGTGGTAATGTACGGAAGTGGTGGGCCTAGGATTTTGATGAGTTGTTGAATGTCGAGAATGACAGAGGGGCCGACATTGTTGCTGTGGGTGGTGGTGCTCGGATGCCAGTTTTGGGAGAAAGACTGGTCGCGGACATTACCAGGGAAGAGGTGCAGGAGGCGGTGGACGTGATGAAAGCAGGGAAAGCCCCTGGTTTGGATAGCGTTGCGACCGAGTGCCTGAAGAAGGGTGGAGTAACGATTGTCAAATTGCTGGTGAAGTTTCTGAACTTGTGTTTTGTGGCAGACGTTGTACCGAGTGAGTGGCGCAGTGCCTGCATTGTTCCGCTATATAAAGGCAAAGAAGATAAAAATGAATGCTGCAACTTGAGAGGTATCTATCTGTTATGGGTGATTGGTAAGTTGTACGGGAGAGTGCTGATCAAAAGGATCAGAGACTGTACGGACTGCGCATATGGAGAGGAACAGTGTGGCTTTAGGAGTGGTAGAGGGTGTACCGATCAGATTTTTGCAGTGAGACAGGTCTATGAGAAGTACCTTGCCAAGGGAAAGGATGTGTTCTGGGCCTTCATGGATCTAGAGAAGGCATACGACAGGATTGACAGGGAAGCGCTGTGGAGGGTGTTGCGTTTGTATGGAGTGGGCGGACATCTGTTGAAAGCGGTGCAGAGTTTCTATGCTGACAGCCGAGCATGTGTCAGAGTGGGGAGCGAGGTGAGTGATTGGTTCACAGTGAAAGTGGGACTGAGACAAGGCTGCGTGATGTCTCCCTGGCTGTTTAACTTCTA
>SDVV010002387.1:0-23168 GCA_016164225.1 Gammarus roeselii | reverse complement strand
GTCATAACTACAGTAGCTCTATGTCATAACTACAGTGGCTCTATGTCATAACTACAGTAGCTCTATGTCATAACTACAGTAGCTCTATGTCATAACTAGAGTGGCTCTATGTCATAACTACAGTAGCTCTATGTCATAACTACTGTAGCTCTGTCATAACTACAGTAGCTCTATGTCAAACTACAGTAGCTCTATGTCATAACTACAGTAGCTCTATGTCATAACTACAGTAGCTCTATGTCATAACTACAGTAACTATGTGTCATAACTACGTAGCTTTATGTCATGACTACGTAGCTTTATGTCATAACTACAGTAGCTTCATGTCATAACTACAGTAACTATGTGTCATAACTACAGTAGCTCTATGTCATAACTACAGTAGCTCTGTCATAACTACAGTAGCTCTATGTCATAACTAGAGTGGCTCTATGTCATAACTACGTAGCTTTATGTCATAACTATAGTAGCTCTGTCATAACTACTGTAGCTCTGTCATAACTACAGTAGCTCTGTCATAACTACAGTAGCTCTATGTCATAACTACAGTAGCTCTATGTCATAACCACAGTAGCTCTGTCATAACTACAGTCGCTTAATGTCATAACTACAGTAACTATGTGTCATAACTACGTAGCTTTATCTCACGACTACGTAGCTTTATCTCACGACTACGTAGCTTTATCTCATGACTACGTAGCTTTATCTCATGACTACGTAGCTTTATGTCATAACTACAGTAGCTCTATGTCGTAACTACAGTAGCTCTATGTCTTAACTACTGTAGCTCTATGTCTTAACTACAGTAGCTCTATGTCATAACTACAGTAGCTCTATGTCATAACTACAGTAGCTCTATGTCATAACTACAGTAGCTCTATGTCATAACTACAGTAGCTCTATGTCATAACTACGGTAGCTCTGTCATAACTACAGTAGCTCTATGTCATAACTACAGTAGCTCTATGTCATAACTACAGTAGCTCTATGTCATAACTACAGTAGCTCTATGTCATAACTACAGTAGCTCTATGGCATAACTACAGTAGCTCTATGTCATAACTACAGTAGCTCTATGTCATAACTACAGTAGCTCTATGTCATAACTACAGTAGCTCTATATCATAACTACAGTAGCTCTATATCATAACCAAACTAGCTCTTTGTCATAACTACATAAACGACAGCTGACCTAACTTCTTCCACTAATTTCATAAAAGTCAATAGTTCAATCTCGTTTTCTCCTATTGAAAAAAAAATTACAAAATAATTTTTTATGATATTTTGAACTGAGAATGGAGTGTATAACAATTTAAAGTTGAGTGTCCTTCATCATTTGAGAGGAGTGTCCTTCAACAATTGAGAGTTGAGTGTCCTCCAACAATTGAGAGTTGAGTGTCCTCCAGCAATTAAGAGTTCAGTGTCCTCCAGCAATTAAGAGTTGAGTGTCTTCCAACAATTAAAAATTGAGTGTCCTCCAACAATTGAGAGTTGAGTGTCCTCCAGCAATTAAGAGTTCAGTGTCCTCCAACAATTGAGAGTTGAGTGTCCTCCAACAATTGAGAGGGGTGTCCTCCAACAATTTAGAGTTGAGTGTCCTCCAACAATTAAGAGTTGAGTGTCCTCCAACAATTGAGAGGAGTGTCCTCCAACAATTGAGGGGAGTGTCCTCCAACAATTGAGAGGAGTGTCCTCCAACAATTGAGAGGAGTGTCCTCCAACAATTGAGAGGAGTGTCTTCCAACAATTGAGAGGAGTACACTCCATCAATTGAGAGGAGTGTCCTCCAACAATTGAGGGGAGTGTCCTCCAACAATTGAAAGGAGTGTCTTCCAACAATTGAGAGGAGTGTCCTCCAACAATTGAGAGGAGTGTCCTCCAATAATTGAGAGGAGTGTCCTCCAACAATTGAGAGGAGTGTCCTCCAACAATTGAGAGGAGTGTCCTCCAACAATTGAGAGGAGTGTCCTCCAACAATTGAGGGGAGTGTCCTCCAACAATTGAGAGTTGAGTGTTCTCCAACAATTGAGAGTAGAGTGTTCTCCAATTATTGAGAGTTGAGTGTCCTCCAACAATTGAAAGTCCTCCAGCAATTGAAAGTTGAGTGTCCTCCAGCAATTGAGAGTTGAGTGTCCTCCAACTCTTGAGATGAGTGCCCCCCAACAATTGAGTGTAGTGTCCTCCAACACTGGAGAGTTGAGTGTTCTCCAATAATAGAGAGTTGAGTGTCCTCCAATAATAGAGAGTTGAGTGTCCTCCAATAATAGAGAGTTGAGTGTCCTCCAATAATAGAGAGTTGAGTGTCCTCTGAAAATTTAGGGTCTCCAACATTTGAGAGTTGAGTGTCCTCCAACAATTGAGAGTTGAGTATCCTCCAATAATAGAGAGTTGAGTGTCCTCCAGCAATAGAGTGTCCTCCAACAATTGAGAGTCGAGTGTCCTCCAGCAATTGAGAGTTAAGTGTCCTCCAGCAATTGAGTGTCCTCCAACAATTGAGAGTTGAGTGTCCTCCAATAATAGTGAGTTGAGTGTCCTCCAGCAATTGCGAGTTGAGTGTCCTCCAGCAATTGAGATTGAGTGTCCTCCAATAACTAAGAGGGGTTTCCTTCAACAATTGAGAGTTGAGTGTCCTCCAGCAATTGAGAGTTGAGTGTCCTCCAGCAGTTGAGAGTTGAGTGTCCTCCAGCAATTGAGTGTCCTCCAACAATCGATAGTTGAGTGTCCTCCAGCAATTGCAAGTTGAGTGTCCTCCAACAATTAAGAGGGGTATCCTCCAACAATTAGGAGTTGAGAGTTGAGTGTTCTCCAACATTTGAGAGTTGAGTGTTCTCCAACATTTGAGAGTTGAGTGTTCTCCAACATTTGAGAGTTGAGTGTTCTCCAACATTTGAGAGTTGAGTATCCTCCAGCAATTGAGAGTTGAGTGTCCTCCAACAATTGAGAGTTTGGTGTCCTCCAGCAATTGAGAGTTGAGTGTCCTCCAACAATTGAGAGTCGAGTATCCTCCAACAATTGAGAGTTGAGTATCCTCCAACAATTGACAGTTTGGTGTCCTCCAGCAATTGAGTGTCCTCCTACAATTGCGAGTTGAGTGTCCTCCAGCAATTGAGAGTTGAGTGTCCTCCAACAATTGAGTGTCCTCCAACAATCAACAGTTGAGTGTGCTCCAGCAAATGCGAGTTGAATGTCCTCCAATAATTGAAAGTTGAGTGTCCTCTAACAATTGAGAGGAGTGTTCTCCAACAATAGAGAGTTGAGTGTCTTCCAACTATTGCGAGTTGAGTGTCCTCCAACTATTGGAAGTTGAGTGTTCTCCAACGATTGAGAGTTGAGTGTCGTCCAACAATTGAGAGTTGAGTGTCCTCCAACAATTGAGAGTTGAGTGTCCTCCAACAATTGAGAGTTGGGTGTCCTCCAACAATTGAGAGTTGAGTGTCCTCCAACAATTAAGAGAGGTGTCCTCCAACAATTGAGAGTTGAGTGTTCTCCAACAATTGAGAGTTGGATGTCCTCCAACAATTGAGAGTTGGATGTCCTCCAACAATTGAGAGTTGGATGTCCTCCAACAATTGAGAGTTGAGTGTCCTCCAACAATAGAGAGTTGGGTGTCCTCCAACAATTGAGAGTGGAGTGTCCTCCAACAATTAAGAGGGGTGTCCTCCAACAATCAAGAGGGGGTGTCCTCCAACAATTGAGAGTTGAGTGTCCTCCAACAATTGAGAGTTGGATGTCCTCCAACAATTGAGAGTTGAATGTCCTCCAACAATTGAGAGTTGAATGTCCTCCAACAATTGAGAGTTGGATGTCCTCCAACAATTGAGAGTTGGATGTCCTCCAACAATTGAGAGTCGAGTGTCCTCCAACAATTGAGAGTTGAGTGTTCTCCGACAATTGAGAGTTGAGTGTCCTCCAATAGTTGAGAGTTGGATGTCCTCCAACAATTGAGAGTTGAGTGTCCCCCAACAATTGAGAGTTGAGTGTCCTCCAAAAATGAAGAGGGGTGTCCTTCAACAATTGAGAGTTGAGTGTCCTCCAACAATTGAGAGTTGGATGTCCTCCAACAATTGAGAGTTGGATGTCCTCCAACAATTGAGAGCCGAGTGTCCTCCAACAATTGAGAGTTGGGTGTTCTCCGACAATTGAGAGTTGAGAGAGTGTCTTCCAATAGTTGAGAGTTGAGTGTCCTCCAATAGTTGAGTGTTGAGTGTCCTCCAACAATTGAGAGTCGAGTGTCCTCCAACAATTGAGAGTCGAGTGTCCTCCAACAATTGAGAGTTGAGTGTCCTCCAACATTTGAGAGTTGAGTGTTCTTCAACATTTAAAATTTGAGTGTCCTCCAACAATTGAGAGTTGATTGTCCTCCAACAATTGAGAGGAGTGTCCTCCAACAATTGAGAGAAGTGTCCTCCAACAATTAAGAGGTGTCATCCAACAATTGAGAGTTGAAGTGTTCTCCAATAATTGAGAGTTGAGTTTCCTCCAACAATTTAAAGTTGAATGTCCTCCAACAATTGTGAGTTGATTGTCCTCCAACAATTGTGAGTTGATTGTCCTCCAACAATGGAGAGTTGATTGTCCTCCAACAATGGAGAGTTGATTGTCCTCCAACAATGGAGAGTTGATTGTCCTCCAACAATGGAGAGTTTATTGTCCTCCAACAATGGAGAGTTGAATGTCCCTCAACAATGGAGTGTTTAGTGTCCTCCAATAATAGAGAGTTGGGTCCTCCAACAATAGAAAGTTGGGTGTCAGAACAGCTTATGCGGACAAAACCGTTACATGTTTTGTGTTTTGTGGAATTTATGTTTGTTCAAGAAGCCAGTGTGCCTCAGTAAACTTGAAATCATTAAATCCTTCTAGAAATTGTTTGTTGACAAGGATTTTGTGATTTGCAAGCACTTTCACTCTGAGGCAATTCCACTCAAAGGCAATTCTACTCGAAGGCACTTTCACTTGAAGGCACTTTCACTCAAAGGCACTTTCACTCAAAGGCACTTTCACTCAAAGGCACTTTCACTCAAAGGCACTTTCACTCAAAGGCACTTTCACTCCGAGGCACTTTCACTCAAAGGCACTTCCACACAAAGGCACATCCACACAAAGGCACATCCACACAAAGGCACATCCACACAAAGGCACATCCACACAAAGGCACATCCACACAAAGGCACAGTTATTTAATGCACATCCACACAAAGACACATCCATTCTAAGGCACATCCACACAAAGGCACGTCCACACAAACGCACATCCACATGGGTCACACAAGGCACATTCACACTGAGCACATCCATCCTAAGACACATTCACACAAAGGCACATCCATTCTAAGGTGCATCAACATAAAGGCACATCCATTCTCAGGTACATCCATTGTACCTTAGAATGATGAGTGGATGTGTCACACAGAGGCGCATCCACTTGAAGGCACATCCATTCAATGGCGCATCTACTCAGAGCAAAGGCACATTTACTCAGAGGACCCTCCACTCAAAAGCACAGCTACTCGAAAGCCCATCCACTCATAGGCACATCCACTCAAAGGCACATCCACTCAAAGGCACATCCACTCAAAGGCACATCCACTCAAAGGCACATCCATTCAACAACACATCCACTCGAAGGCACATCCACTCGAAGGCACATCCACTCAAAGGCACATCCACTCAAAGGCACATCCACTCGAAGGCACATCCACTCGAAGGCACATCCACTCGATGTCACTGTTATAACACTTGTCATTGGATAAATTTATCTTCACAATCAAACGACAGCATGCTTCACCTGCCAATTGTGTACCAATAAGACAAAGAACCAGGAGAACATGCTCCTAAGAGGTTAACAAACTGTAGGGCTGTTCCCTCGCTAGGGAATTCTATTCATACACATTAACGCAAGGTGCCTATTTTTTTTTTAAGATTTTCAGTCATTGGGGTTAGTTGTGAATATGGACATCACAACAGATTTTTATCAACCAGAGGGGAGGTGAGCCCATTGTTTGAGTCTGGTTAACACCGTCACACTTGTCAAATATAGGTGTTAGCTACATAGTTTTTTTTTACACATCCCAAATATGTGTATTTCATAGGTTGTCATTATCGATATCTCTGTGTACAATTTGAAAGATTGTCTGTTGATCAAACGTGAAATGCATTGTGTCCAAACTGCAAATATTAGAGTGATGCGCATCCAAGGTAGCTATATGTTTAAAAAATGGATATTAAAGTTGTTACAATGTTATTTATAAGATGTGAGGTACAACCTGTTACCTTCCTGTGATATTTACAATGTCCGTAACCTTGTGTAAGCTAATTAGTCTATAAGGCATATCTCCCATATTGTGCAAATAAGTTCAGAAGCTTTTGTTCTCTTCTGCTCCTGCCGGCCCAACAATACCCAGGACCAGCATGTGCTAAAATTACCAAAACTAAATAATAAAACCAGATAGATCTAAGCCAATTGTTCCATTGGGATCTGCCAAAACAGGTAAACGCTGCAAGTGATTGGTCTAGTGAATGTCGAGCAACGTACCTGTACGCCTTGAGCAAAATCAGTAAAATCAACCTCAAAGACAGTTAGCTATGCTGCATATCACTTGGATAAAGTTTTTTCACAATCTTACAACAGCATGCTTCACCTGCCATACCCCCTCTATGCTGCAAGCAGAACGCACATTCAGTAGAATTGTTTTCCTTGACACCCAATCTTCAATCACATACACACACATTCACAAACGATCGGCCCGACACAATCTAAACGACCCAAATAATTGAGTAGGCAGGCTTTAAAAATTATTTTGTAGTTCAGTTCTCGTTTCCATGCCCTACACAACATTTTCTGTGCAGGTAAAAAACCACACAAACAATTGCAAACCATCTTGGGGCCTCAGGGCCCCGTGGTCAGCGAAAAGACTAATATCAAGGACAATGTCATATCAATAAGAAGGGTAGGTGTTGAAACACTTATCATTACACATCATTTATTCTCCAGACTACGTCTTTTGACCACTCTCATTATAACATGTAAAGCTCCAGTTTCTCACTGTGAGGAACTGTGTAGGTCTAACAACCCTTGTTCAAGTTACTTGGTGGGGAACCTATTTTGTGTACTTTCCAACATGCTTGAAAGAGTTTCCTTTAGCAAACCGCAAAGTGCATCCAGATTAGATTACATGCCCGGGAATGATCAAGTGTATCCCATTTGTACATGTCATACAAAGGAAGCAAGCCAGCAATTTGGGGCCGGGTATTTGATAACGAAGCGGGCTATGTTTCAGTCTCTTGGCCAAATGTTAGCTTTTTAGTTATAACAAATTTAGGACAGAGTCTATGATTATACATCACCGCTAAAATCACTTGTGTGCAAATAAGGCATAAAGAACCAGGAGGACATGCCCATAAGCTAACTAACTGTAGGGCTGTTCCCTCATTGGAGAATTCCATTCTGCCTCTCTTTATTGAAAGATTTTCAGTCATTGAGGTTACTTGTGAATTTGGACATCACAGCACGTTTTATTGACTAGACAGGAGTTGAGCCCATTAGAACAGCGTAGTTTAAGTCTGCTCAACACCATTACACTTGTCAAATATTGGTGTTTTCATAGTTTTTTTAACACTGTTATACAAGCCCCAAAAATATATGTATTTCATAGGTTGTCATTATTGATATCTTCATGTAATACTGTGCTCGACGTATTATAATTCCGGGTAATTTTGCCGTTATGTATATCAACAATTTGTATTGTTCATCCATTTTACAGGGTGGGTGGATGTATTTATTCAACCTCCTACATAACCTAACTTTGTTTCCCTACCTTCTCTTTTTATAGTATCACAACAATTATTGTGCACTTTTGGGAAGTACCATGTTCATTAATCTTGTTACCTACTCCAATATTGTTTTAACAACAATGATTTGTCTTCATTACAACCTTGCTCCACCTTCAAGTCTACTCAATTAACGACTACTAACTATAAAAGTTCGCAACATCACATCCACTCGATGTCACATCCGCTTGATGTCACATCCGCTCGATGTCACATCCGCTCGATGTCACATCCGCTCGATGTCACATCCGCTCGATGTCACATCCGCTCGATGTCACATCCAATCGATGTCACATCCATTCGATGTCACATCCCCTCGATGTCACATCCACTTGATGTCACATCCACTTGATGTCACATCCACTTGATGTCACATCCACTCGATGTCACATCCACTCGATGGCACATCCACTCGATGTCACATCCACTCGATGTCACATCCACTCGATGTCACATCCACTCGATGTCACATCCACTCGATGTCACATCCACTCGATGTCACATCCACTCGATGTCACATCCACTCGATGTCACATCCACTCGATGTCACATCCACTCTAAGGCACATCCACCCCAAGGCACTTCCTCATCATACAATGTGGCTAATTTGATATTTGAAATCATTCAAGGAGAACTTTTAATAATTACTTGTATATTTTTCATTTCCTCTTTTAAAATACAATTTTGATAGTTTGTTCGCAGTAAAGAGATCATAACATGCAGTACATGATTGGGGACCCCTGCACAACCTGTCTGCAAGGCCTTGTCTGTCAACACAACCAAACATGCTGACAGAAGCACTTTATATGCCGTGCATCAGGGTTCCAACACCCCCCAACACTGTGCGCTAGTATGCTAGTGTAACAGAGACTAAACATAGTGATAACCATGACCAGTGCTCTGTATCATACAACTATTTTTGTTAGAGATACCAAACTTTTTGTTGCAATGGTATGGAAAATTAAAGGCCTTGCAGAGAAGTTCTTGTAAATCAAACTGAACCCCTAACTATCATAATTAAATGCTGTCAACAAAGCATTTTTATTGGTTCCAAAATAAGAAACGATACGTAAAGACATGATCTTTCCGCTCCAGTGGATGATGTCTGGTTTTTTTGGTCACTGTACAAACAAGCTCCAGCAAGTTCAGTACCAATCACTATGTAGCTATAAGCTGCGCAGTGGTTGTGTTGAGTGCTCCCTCTGTTGGTTTTGAGTGCTACCTGTGTTGGTTTTGAGTGCTCCTTGTGTTGGTTTTGAGTGTTCCTTGCGTTTGTTTCGATTGTGCTCTGTGTTTGTTTTGAGTGATCCCTGTGCTATTTTAGTGTTTCCTGTGTTTCTTTCAAGTGTTCCCTGTGTTTTTAGTGTTCCTTGTGTTTTGGAATCCTGCACAAAATTTCCGAGGGTTGCTTCTTAATTCTTGGTGCGCTGTGCGTGTATCTCGTTCGGTAATCAGCCATCTTTCTCGGCGTTACAGACGAGAGGTTGACGCGTTCTCGGCTTGCTTGGGTTGATGAGAGAGGATGATCTGTATTTTTTCAAATGGTTTACACACGCCCAAGTAGCTCATTTGCCGTGGATGGATTTATTTGAGTAGTTGCTACATATTCTGATCCTATCGGTGAATGTTGTTGTTATGGCTTCCCCATTACCAATTTGTGTATTGAAAAATACACTCCTCTGTTTTATTTGTCATTTTCTGTACCTTACCAATAACCTTCCTATTTTTTCAGATTGGGACGGGGCATTTCCAAGGTGCTGTAGAAGACTCGTCCATGGATCGATAAAGGCCATTATTATAGGTAGCTCAAATAGACCCATTCTAGTTGTTTAGTGCCGTGCTACTAAGAGTTTTGGAGTGTTCTGACCATTTATTGTTGCCAAAAGCACTGTTGCTCCGATGTGCTTAGATCTATCTAGTGGATACTCGTTTTTCAATCGCTTAGGAAGATTGTAGCTACAGCTATTTGTTATGATTCTCATCCATGTGACCTAATGTGGACCCAAAAATTGTCATCTTAATAATGGAGTACTAAATCCATTGCTGTAAACACTGCCTGGCTTAGCCAGCAAACAATCTATGCTGAACTTGAAGTAATCACATTTTCCAAATATCTGTGGCAACGTATCAATTTATTCCTCCAGATGAAACGTAATTTGTACTCCTAACTTTTAACGTTTAGTTGATGTGATCCCATATAATCATATCATTTAAGAACATCTATTGGAAGCTACTATTGGTTCTGTACTCCAACGCTCTCGTCCCCCCGTCCAGCAATCTGGCATGATCGTCTCACAGCCTTGCTAACTTTGACCAAATCTTCATGCTTGTCCAGCTCCTGTGGGCCATCGTTGAGGTGTGTAGGCATGTGTTCCTCATTTCAAGTTCTGCGTTAGCATCTGCAAGGAACATACAGTTCATGACCTACATTTCGCCGTCAGCCTGGGCAACTCTGTCGTGTTGCTTGAGCTCATTGGTAGTGAGCGCCCTTCCTCAGAAGACCCGAACTCCAAAGCTATTGGCTCTCCCTGTGTCCTGGCCAATAGCTCCTTATCTGCAACGGTGATTTCGACGTTTGTTGTCTGTGACCTCCTTTCCTCTGCGCTGGCTCTTCATCTGCAACGGTGTCCTTGGTGTTTGTTGTCTGTGACCTTGTGTCCTTGGTGTTAGCTCTTGTCCTCTGCGTAGGTTGCCTGTTACCACGCGCCCTCGGTTCAACTCAGAGCCCTCTCCCAAATCAACCCCCATTCCAAGCGCCATGTACCCCAGCAGCAGCCGCCGCTGCTCTGACCCGCTGGTGTGCCAGCACCTCTGGGACGCCATCACCATTATCCGCAACCACAAGCAGCTGCCTTCCTTCGACAGGATACGTCGCTACATGAGCCGCACGCATGGCATGAAGGTGGACGAGTTGGAGCAGCACCTGGAGGAGTGCGCCTCGGATAATTTGATTGCCATCACACGCAAGGTGGGGCAAAAAGGCTCCAAGGTGGGCGTGGAGCAGGAGGGTTTCAGGCTACCCATGCCGCCTGAGGAGCCTGCTCGCCACGATTGGTACTGCTTCGAGTGTCACCAGGGCGGGCTGGTGGTGAGCTGCAGCAAGTGCTACAGGGTGTATCACGAGCGGTGTATACCGCCCCACGTACTGCAGCAAAGTGCCTTGCTGCAAAGACAGCAGGTGCTCCAGCTGCAACAGCAGGGTTCTGGTGAAGGTGGAGCGGCTGCAGCGGCTCAGGCCTCAACACTGCTACTGGAGCCGCAGTTCGTGTGTGGTGTCTGCCAGAAGCGTATGGTGGCGCGAGCGGCTGCTAAAAATGGGCTGAGTCGTGAGGAGCTCAACACGCTGCTGGCCTTCACCGTGCACCGCCTCAGAGACAGGTTGTCTCTAAACATGTTTGAGCGTGTTCTCCCTCCCGTGGGCCAGAAACCAGGTAGTGACAGCACCACCACTCCGCCCGGATCTGCCTCGTCTTCGGTTATGCCTCAGCCGCCTCCCCCTCCACCAGTCCCTCCTCCAGGGACCACCTCGTCCCAGCTTGGCGGAGGCCTCCACAACAGCTGTGGCAGCGAGCCATGGCGGGCACAGCTGTTGCTGCACCACCACATGGACGTGCCCACCATGGAAAGGAAGACCAGCGACACGCGCTACCGCACTGCAGCAGACCTCGAAATTGATGCCATGACCATCGTGCACAATGTTTGTATATACCATGGTGCCACTAGCGCGCTGGCTGAGAGTTGCAGACAGTTCTTGCGTGAAGTGCAGCACTACCTCCTCGAGCTGCAGCTGTGTGCCGACTGCTACCGCTGGCAGCACTGCTGTCAGGACCCACTCTGGTTCTGCCGACCTTGCACGCCTCGACACAGATTGGTCTACGCCAAACAGAAGGGTTTCCCATATTGGCCCGCAAAGGTAATTAGGGAAGGTCCTACCAGTTGTGACGTGCGTTTTTTTGGCAGTCAGCACCAGCGGGCCACGGTCGACAATGGACACATGAAGCCCATCTCTGTGAACGCTCATTCGCTTCAGATTAAGAAAACTTCTGCCTACAATAAGGCTTTGGAGGAATTAAGACAACACCAGGACATGCTAACACAAGCAGACAAGCAACCTCAGGCCCCGCCTCCTCTACCTCCTTTACCTGTCCCTACCACACAACCTCCACCTCCCCAACCTCTTCCACCTCCACAGCCCTTGCCCACTCCACCGCAGCAATTTTTCCCAAGCCATGGCCCTTCGCCTGCAGCGGCAGCCGCTGCTGCCGCTCACATGAGCAGAGCGGCGTGGGAGCAGCACCAGCAGCAACTGCAGCAACAGTACCAACAACAACAGCAGCAACAACAGTTGCATCAACAGCAGCAGTACCAAAACCATGCGAGTTACATGGCGTCTGCAGCTCTACAACAGCAGTATCAGGCGGCCACTCTCACGGCACAGCATCTACAGCAGCAGCAACAACAACATTTGTTGCACCAACAGCAGCAGCAGCAGCAACAGCAACAACATGCCGCTGCAGCAGCTGCTGCAGCGGCAGCAGCAGCAGCTGCAGCCGCCGCCGCTGCATCTTGTAACAGTTATCAACTTCAAGACCATTCTTCGAAATCTCCATCAAAAGGGTGAGGGGAATGTGAAGTCTTAGTTATTCTGTGCGGACTTTTCATAGTTTTTTAAATCTTCCCATGTTCTGGTCGCTTCTCTTAGTTTCAATGTGTAACTTCAATACTGGAATAATTTATATTTTTATATATTTATATTTCTGCAGCTGTTACACATGTTTTCATTTCGTGTAGTTAACATTGCCATTATGTGCTCAGGCTGGCAGACACAGCTCAGTTCACTTCGCAGGCCACCGCGCACACCAAACAGGTAAGCTGTTCTAGACTGGGGGTAAAGCGGAAGAACTTGACACAAATGTTGGTGAGCTAACAATAGCGTCCAAACGCAAGGCCCCCACGTCTACCATTTGTTTCAAATGACAGTCCAATTGATCTTTAATTCTTTTTTGAGCAGGGCTATACAAAAAAAAAGTCATTTTCTATGCGAATCATCGCACGGTACTCGCCCCAAATTGACGTGTGTTCAGATAGCCGCTGGAGTCTGAGATCGCTCGGTGAGGTCATAGACGACCTCATACCCAACCGCGGAGTGAATACCACGCTTTTCCTTTAAACTCTCCTCTTCATCTCCCTTCACAATCTGCTTTTATTGACCTCATTTGCATCTTATGATTATTTGAATTTTCCTCTCAAACTCCCTCTTAACAACTCTCTTAATAGCTGTTGAACACATACGCACACACACACAAACACACACGCGCACGTACACACACACACACACACACACACACGCACGCACATACGCACGCGCACACACCACACGCACACACCACACGCACACACCACACGCAACACCACACGCAACACCACACGCAACACCACACGCAACACCACACGCACACACCACACGCAACACCACACACAACACCACACACACAACGCGCGCGCTGAGAGTGCGATAAAACCGGTGCGCATGCGTAGCCACGCGCACCGGTTTTAACTTTTCTCCTGCGTGTGGCTAATAATAGCAAAGTTGCGGTCTTTCTTCCATGCAGCATTTTTTATGACGCCTCCTTTTTCTTCTTTCATTCATGGTGTTCTCATGCGTGATAATCCCTGAACTGAGTGTAGACCTAGCATGGGGTCCTCAGCAGGTGTTGAGGCGCATTACCTCCGGCACCTAAAGGACGACTGCGAATCGTTGGGGCTCTGAAGCTGGGTAGGTTGAGTGTTGGTCTGTCTTGCTACCACCCGGCTTGTGCTGGGACCACATGGCATCAGCACCTTGACAGTTCATATACCTCCTGCGGCACCATACCTTTGACACATTTGCCGCGTAAAAGACATTCTCACCCAGCAGTAAACCTAACTCAAATCTAATAACAAATTGTTGCTGTTCTGACGTTTGGCGCCAGAAGGAGGCTGACTCCAGCGCACTAGAAAGCCACGTCACTCTAATCTGATCAACGGAACAAAAATCGGTAGCAATTTCTTTTGAGAGCTTCAATATTCCATTAGTTAATGGTATTGTATTTAGATTTTTAAGCTTCGACGGTTTTGTTTATGTCTTGTTGTTGACGTGTCACAGGAAACTGATGGAGAAGATGAAGATGATGACGAAGAAGAGGAGGACTTAGATGACCCAGAGCCAGGTGTTGCTGGGGAAGACGAGGATGAAGAGGAGGAAGAAGAAGAAGGGGGTGAGGAGGAACGAGGAGAAGGTGACGGGGAGGAGCAAAAGGAGGCACCTGTGCAGGAAGGAGAGAGCGCTAGGGAAGAGGGCAATAGCAACAAGAACGCAGCGGCAGCAACGTCGGGTGCTCAGGAGCTGGAAGTGTCAGGAGAGGAGGGGCGGGATGTGGAGGAGGAGGAGGAGGAGGAGCAATGCTCTGCTGCTCGTCCCTCCGTCACCACTTCTTCCTGTAAGGCCAACGCGAATGAGGTGAGGAATGATACTGTTTACATTTCACCAAACATGCCGTGCCTTTATCATTTTTTGTAGTTCCTTGTGACCACACTCAATGTGTTCTTCAAAACACTCATCCCAATGTTGTAGTTTCTCCTTTTCCCGTCTCTCTTTAGCCCCTCTCTTATGCTCTCCCTGCTCCCCTCAGAGTGATAGTCTCGGCAGCCCTGGTCGCGGATCGTGCCGCGATGACGTGGTGTCCTCATCATCGCAGGAGCCCGCGCGTCGCTCTCTCGCCGTCCAGACGTCGCCGCATCTTTTGCAGGTTGAGCCGTTTCGTAGCTTCTTCTTCATTGCTCATGAACATTATTAGACCATTACTCGTTTGGGAGTGGGAACGATAAACGTAAAGTGTTGGCAAGTTAGCTGGGACACAATTGAAAACTGCAAAGTTATCCCTATCATTCTTATCTAAAATTGGTTGATAGCTCGATGCAGCATTAGTTGCTGGTTTGACGTTCATCGTCAGAGGGACACTGACTCCAACGCGCTAGAAAGCTTCATCATTCTAATCTATCCATATCACTCTTCAGTCTCAAAAACGGTAGACAATTTATTACATGTTGAACGAATTATCATTGTACTACTTCTGGGGCACCAAAGATACAGTATAAGTGACAGCTGATGTTTAGGTCATTCTATTGTAAACTATTGGTGTCGGCTGTGACGTTTCAAATATTCTATAGCCTGCCACTTGAGCTTAGGATTGGTGATTTTTTATTTAAAAAAAATCTAAAAATAAATGTAAAATAAACATGATTTTTATTGATGGCCGCCGTGGCCGAGTGGTTAGCGTGTCCGACTGCAGTGTCAGCCTCTGGTGCTGCATGTCGCGAGTTCGAGCCTCGGCATGGACTCGGCGGTCTTGTGGCGGGGAGATTGGGCGCTTCCCTCCTCTGTGTCAGCCTAACTTAGCCACCCTCCTAACTAGGGGTAAACGGCTGTATGTCTATACATTTTTTTTTTCTTTTATTTGATTTTTGTTTTGTTTTGTTTTTCAGGATTCATTTCTGTATAATATTTTGATAGCAATTATTAGTAAAATAATCAGAGTAATATGACTATCATCCATAACAAAGAAACTGAAAATAAACTAGGTATTGTTATTGTAGTTGTTGTTATTCTTGTTCCAAAATTTCAAGTTCATCTTAGAAAGTATTTGAGATACATGACTGAAATTTAAATCAGTTGAAAGAGAGGAGACAAAATAAATTGACTTAGTGCACATTCTTCTTTGAAAAATTTCTTGATTATTCCCCGATTGATTAAAAGGGTGTAAAAATGGATTTTGCGGATGTTCCTGCCGATTTTGCCGAATAATACACCAATCGAAAGAGGCCAGCTAGTAGAGCACAGCCGCCTAGTATTTCATCAAAATTTCATTATTTGATTTTTGGTGCATTTGTAAATAAGTAACTACATATTGATTTTTTCCATTCAACCTGCATCTCCTCCCTGGTGTTTCATCCCACATCAATGAATTTGGTTTAGCTAGATAGTATAGACCCCGAAACTCAATTCTATGATGAGACTTTTCGATTTTATTATTTTTTTGTTTATTGGCTATTTTTTTAGAACTGCCCCATTTAGCAAATTAATAATACATTTAATAGGCCTAGATTATAACTAATTTATAACGTTTGGCTATCTGATCTCTGATCCTATCAGCCTTATGATCTAATGACGTACTAAATAATGAGTAATGACGCATGAAGATTAATAATTAGCTATGCCAAATTCAAGCATTTTCAATTTATCACTAACATCTTGTTAAAAAAAGTTTGTCCAGGCATATTTAATTAAGCATATTCAAGCACCTACATGAGAAATATAAGCCTATTGAAGCATTTAAGCATCCTGTTGACTTGCAATGCCTTGAAAAAAGGACAGAATCTAAAAAAAAATCAACACATAGTGAAGAATAAAAAAAAATCATCAGCTTGCACACAAAAAAAAATAATTGATTTAATCACTTGATTTTTTCATTTGATTTAATCAGTGCCACCCCTGCTTATACTTGACCAAATTGTAGACCTAATATGATCATCATGGACTAACACTAACACTCATCGTATGTTTACAACAGCTTGCCCTGGAAGAGCTTGAAGCTGGAACGGCTGGGGAGAGCAAGGAGGGTGCAGCACCGGCTGTAAAACTCCTTATCGAACAGGTAAAACAGAAGAGTTACAAGAGTAGCAGGGTTTCAAGATGCTTAAATCAAATGTTTTGCGGTGATTGCTCGTGTATAGAGAGTCCTACATTGATTCGATTTTGTTGTGATCAAATATTATCGAATCTCTCAACGTAAGTTAAGCTGCATCAATGGGGGTCAATGCTGAAATACAAGTCTCTTGGTGTGTGATTCGTTTCAAGTAGAATTTACATGCTTTCTTTCCTCTCAGATAGGCTACCAGCTATTTCATATTGTCTTGCATTTTGTTTCAGCGGGTGCCTTATCTTGATCACTTTTATTTGTCTTTTTAGATTCGCACGGAAGCGGGCGGTAACAGCAACAAATGTCGAAGTCTGGGCTCAACGTTGAAGAAGTTGGAGCGCGAGTTCGACAGAGTGCGCGAGGAGTTTCGTGCAAAGCTGGCCACGGTGGAGGAGACGCACAAGCAACAGATACGGGACACAAAGAGGAAGCAGTGGGTTAGTGCCAAGTAGACGGGCGGGCTGCCGAGGTCGGTAGTGTTCTGGATGGACTGAGACAAAGTAAGGCTCTAGAAGGGCTACAACAAGGCCATTTCTAAGAGGGCTGCTCTAAGAGGGCTTGGATATGGTTGTGTTCTAGGGTGACTGGTACAAGGCATGATCTAGGATGGCTGGTACAAGGAAGTAACACAGGCTGTCAGTGTGTTACTTGGGCGGGGTCCGTATTTTATGATTCGTGACGTAGATAGCAGCTTCTTGAGTACTGAAACAATCGTACCACTTCAGCTTTTTTCGAGCTATGTCTCCCAGCCCTAGCAAAAAAGCACTGTTTATTATAGCGCAATTGCTTTTTTTTTCTATTTTTTAGCAGAATAACAAGTGTCGCAGCTACATCATTTGGAAGAGTTTTGGACCCTGATTCCAAAAAAGTGTAAGTCCGTCTCCCAGAGTTTATCACTGTGCCACCTTCGGGATCAGTGTCAACTGCTGAGTTCGACAGCAATCACAAGGTTAACCCCTGCTGTAATCTAATTAAATGGCCTTCATCTACCCACGACCATCCGGTTTCTTGACGAGACGCCAAGGGCGGGAAAGCTAATCAGGGCCGCGTCAGAACTCATCCATTCACAATTATTCTCCACTCTCGCCTATCCATTGCACGCTATCTACCTGCTTCATACCTTCCTTCCCCCCCTTCCCCCTAGGCATCTGTTAGGTTCACGGGCCGCGCGAAGTCACGGCCCAACCGGGGAGGTGAACACCCTTATTTCCCTTCAGAATCAACCTCTTCTTCACCCTTCGCTATCTCTCCTTTTCTCCCCATCCTGATTTGCTCAACTTTTTTCTACTTCATTTGCATCTTATGTTCAGTTCAAATTTCCTTAAACTTCTCTCTGACTCCTTCTTAACAACTCTCCTAGTAGTTCCTAATAGTCGTTGCACACAAACATACATACATACACATGCACGCACACACACACAGACACGCACACTCAAAAATACACATACCGGTTCTAACTATTCTCCTTTCGGGAGACAAATAACTGCCAAGTTGCGCTCTTTCTTTCATGCAATCTTTTTCTACGACTATTCCTTCTTCTTATTTCCATTCTTGCTGTTCTCATGCGTGAAATTCCCTATACCTAGTGTAGATCTCATGCATGGGATCCCGTTTTCTATCTCTTCCTCATCTTCCCCCTCAGCAGGAGTTGGAGCTTGTAGCCCGGCACCTTAAGGACTACTGCGGATCCTTGGGGCTCTGAAGCAGAGTAGGTAGTGCATTATTCCTCCTTACTGCCATCCGGGGAGTGCTGGGACCAAATGGCCTTAGCACCTTAAGAGTTCCTGTACCACTTGTGGCACCCGCGCGTACCATAGACGTTCGCCGCGTAAAGCACTTTGATTTTGCGCATTAGTAAACCTAACAGGAACATTAAACGAAGAAAAACAAAGACTTACTTGATCCAGCACTGTTTGCTAATTTGACATTCGGCGCCAGAAGGTCGATGGCTCCAGCGCGCTAGAAAGCCTCGTCACTCCAATCTTATCTCATACCTACCTTCACATTTTTTCACCATTGCCACGAGCGCAAATTATTACTGTTCTAGAAGCTTTTGAATTTGGTTGTATGTGTGTGGCTGTAAGACACTCTGGCGCCAGTTGTATTGGAACCTGCTGTGACGGGCCCATGGCCCTGCAGGGACTGTTGCGGCAATTGGGAACACGCAGACTGTGACCCACGCGCCGGTTCACGTCATGTACACACGTACACGCCAGGTGCACCCGAACACGCATGTGACTGCCCAGCATATTAGAAAAAAAAGTCTTTGAAATAATCATCGATGCTGGGAGACAAGATCGTTGCATAGTTTGGGATTCGCTCGAATGTAGCCAGAGGATTCCAAGAAAATGTATGTCCAACTCCCAACTCTAGCAAGAAAACATATTTTTAGTTCCACTCCAATGTAGACAAATGTAAAGTTATGCACATAGGTCCTCATAATAATGCTAGGCATGATATCTCATCCAAAAACCCGATCTGTATGCTCGAGCTATACAATGCATTTGTTAAACCGCATCTCAAGTATTCCATTCAATTCTGGTCTCCATATCTTAGAAAAGACGTTAATAAATTAGAAAAGCTTCAGTCTAAGGCTATTACACTCATCCATTTGCTGCTGAATAAATTGTACGAAGACAGGCTACGTGAACATAATCTTTATTTGATAGAGAAACGTACGTCGAGTCAGAGGCGACATTATCGATGTGTGGAAGATTATGAAGGGTAAGGAAAACGTCGATCGAGCGAGTCTTTTCACTTGGGTGCAAACGGAGTGACTTGGAACAATGAATACAAAATCGTTGGGAAACGTTTCTCCCTCGAGATCACGCTCAATTTCTTCACACATAAAGTTGTCAAAGAATGGAACAAACTTCCAGCGGAGGTTGTAAACAGCAATACAAGCGGAACGTTCAAGTCGCGGCTCGATAAGTTCTACTTGAATCGCCGATAAATAGCTAAACCGTTCCGTTTCTTGATGTTTTAAAAACAGAAATAGCACACGAAGGTCTCTTAGACGTTCTTCTTCAGAACAAATCCTCTTGGTATCAAAAGGCAACCTAGTTTGGGCCACTAGGCCTGTTGTTGTCTTCCTACACTTGTTAACATCCCTAGCGAAAAGACATTGACTTGCAAGTAACGGAAACTGTTTAAGTCGGGGCGCTAGAATCTTGCTAACGTATCCACCGCGTGTTGTCGAAGGCGACTAATAGGGCGCCCCGTAGCCGGGAGTAGAATCGTGCTACCGTAACCCCTGCGTGTCGTAAAAGGCGACTAAAAGGGGCGGGGCGAAAGAACTAGGAATCCCTTTATCTGTAAAACCCTTCCTCAGGACGGCAAGACGAGCGGGAGGAGGAGAGGCTCACGCCTCTCCGAACCCTATTGTAAGGGTCGCTGAATGTACGTGGCTGTAGTACTAATGATGTAAAGAGGAGGAAGTTTAATGTATTGACGATGAGTGAGACAAAATTTTAAGGTGAGGGAGAATATGGGTTTGGTGTGGTAAATGGAAGAAAGTCTGGTGTGGAGGAAGGTTGGGCACGAGAAGGTGGGGTTCTGATATTGAGTGGTCGGCTGGCTAGTAGCGTTACCGAGTGGAAGGAGGTGTCCTCAAGATTGATGTGGGTGAAAGTCGAGTTAGGCGTAGAAAGATGGGTATTTGTGAGTGCATATGGTCCAGGTAGCGAGAACAGTGAGGGGAAAGGGAGCAATTCTGGACTGACCTGAGTGAATGTATTGATGAGAGTTTTGGAGGTCAATTCAATGTAGTTGTACTGGGTGACCTTAATGCGAAAGTTGTAGATGCAGTGGTGGAAAATGTGGTAGGAAAGTATGGCGTTCCCGCTAGAAATGACAGTGGAGAAAACCTGATAAGTCTGTGTATGGAGCAGGAGTTGGTGGTCGGGAACAGTTTGTTCAAGAACCGAAATATCCACAAGTACACATGGGTAAGGATGGCCCATGGTGCAGTAGTGGAGAGAGCGCTGATGGATTTTGTGCTGATATCGAGGAGAGTGGTGGGGTAATCTGCTAGATGTGTGGGTGTTGAGAGGGGATTTGATTTAATTTGAGTCTCATTTTCACCGGAGCCTCAACGTGAGTCATAATTGGCTCCCCGGTAGGGCGCGACCTTCGTTGATTCAGGTAAGTTCACACGGCCTCGCGTGCGAAAATATTAGTCATGTCAAGATGAAGTCAGTACATATTTCGATTGTGGCATATTTGCGTACTAGCGCGTACGTGAGAGTAAAGAGTTAACGCGTATCTTCGTAAAATGTGTTATTGGGTCCGTGAGTAGGCTTTGTAGGTTGCATGAGGGATTTAGGAACGCTCGTCGGGCTGCCGCGAGTGCGTTGCAGCCCATCGGTAAGTGTTTCACGCTGATAGCTACTTTGTGGCAACAGGGGCAAGGTGGCGTGTTTGGTCCTATGCCTACATCCATCAGGTGGTTGTGAGTTATCCACGCGTGTCCCGTGCACGAGCGGTTGATAAACACTTTGTCTTTTTTGTTGGTGACTTTTTTGTTCCCTATTCTCCTCCGACTCACGTTGAGGCTCTGGTGGAAATGAGGTCCAAATCAAATCCCATTCTCCGACTGAGGGTTTGACTGAATCATTTTTGTCCACTCTGTTACCAAATTTTATCCCATCGGGATGTTATATGGAAGTTGATGATAGGGAACCAGTCTCAGTAATGTATTGCGAAAAATTGTTCTTGGTGAGTAGATGCCTGTTTAGCAAGCGAGTCCGCAAGTTTGTTTCCTCTTATTCCCGCGTGCTCGGGATCCAGCAGAATCCCTGACCCGTCTCGGTCATCACAAAGAGATCGTGCTGCATTTTAAGTAGAATTGGATGTTCGTAGTGCAATGTTTCAAGCTGGGTGAGGACACTCAGACTGTATGAGAATACGACGTATTTGGGGAAGCGATGTGTTTTTGCAATAGAGATGGCTAGTTCGAGTGCGTAAAGCTCCGCAGAGAACACGGAGACCACTTGTGGGAGGCTGCTGGATGTGCGGGTGTCGAGAGGGGAGGGTGGAGAAGTGTCTGACCATCTGACCATCTGCTGGTGGAAGGTAGATTATGAGTGGAGCAGAGGTGGAAGGGCAACAAAGGAGTGGGAGGAGGAAGAGAGGTAGTGGAAGTGAGTGAACTGAATGTGAGAAGCAGAGCGGAGGAGTTCCAACAGGCGTTGAGAGAAGAATATGACAACGTGAGAGGGCAGAACCTGAGAGATGTTGAGGTAGAATGGGAGACGTTAAGAGATGCGTTGCTGAGATGTGCAAAGAATGTGTGTGGCGCGCCTCGTGTGGGCGGGTGCAGAAGGAAAGGTTGCGAGTGGTAGAACGAGGAGGTTGAATTGGCGGTGGCACGGAAAAGAGGAGCGTTTGAGGAGTGACTACAGGTGGAGTCGGTGGTGGCTTATGAAGGCTATAAAGAGAAGAGAAACGAGGTAAAGCGGGTGGTGAGGAGAGCCAAAAGGGACGCTGATGCCAGGTGGGGCAGATGGTTGTGCCAGAATTTTGAGGAAAACAAAAAGATGCCCTGGAAAGAGGTGAAGAGGGTGAGAAAGGGAGGGACCGGAAAGGAGCAAGTGGTGAAAGATGAAAACAGCCAGTTGTTGTGGGAAAGTGGTGATGTACGGAAGAGGTGGGCCGAGTATTTTGATGAGTTGTTGAATGTCGAGGATGACAGAGAGGCTAACATTGTTGCTGTGGCTGGTGGGGCTTCGATGCCAGTTTTGGGAGAGAGACTTGTGGCGGACATTACTAAGGACGAGGTGCAGGAGGCGGTGGAGGTGATGAAAGCAGGGAAAGCCCCTGGTTTGAATGGCGTTGCGACCGAGTGCCTGAAAAAGGGTGAAGTAATGGTTGGTGAGGTTACTGAACTTGTGTTTTGTGGCAGGCGTGGTACCAATTGAGTGACGCAGTGCCTGCATTGGCCCGCTGTATAAGGGCAAAGGAGATGAAAATGAATGCTGCAACTCGAGAGGTATCAGTCTATTAAGTGTGGTTTGTAAGTTGTACGGGAGAGTGCTAATCGAAAGGATTAGAGACTATGGACTGCGCAATTGTAGAGGAACAGTGTGGTTTTAGAAGTGGTTGAGGGTGCGTCGATCAGATTTTTGTAGTGATACAGGTCTGTGAGAAGTACCTTGCAAAGGATAAAGACATGTTCTGTGTTTTCATGGATCTAAAGAAGGCATACGGCAGGATTGACAGGGAAGCGCTGTGGAGGGTGTTGCGTTTGTATGGAGTGGGCGGACATCTGTTGAAAGCGGTCCAGAGTTCCTATGTTGGCTTGGGGTGGATGGATGATTATTCATTTTATAGATCATTAACACTTTATTTTAGTATTTTACTATTTCTTCTTGCTTGGGCTCTATTATTCTTCTCTGCCCTTTTTTCATTGTGATAAATTTTGAATTTGTTATTATTATATGTATCGAGGTTGGTTGAGACAAGGTGACCCAGAGAGGGGAGGTTTTCGTGGGACCCGCGGGACTCGGGGACCCAGGGTTTCGGGAACCCGGGGGACTTGGGAGACCAGGTGGATTTGGGGGGGTCCACTTGGACCTTTCCGAGGCCCCTTGGGACACCCTTGAG
>SDVV010002386.1:0-23171 GCA_016164225.1 Gammarus roeselii | reverse complement strand
ATATATATGCACCTATATCATTTCAATTAAACCCAATCCCTCTTGCTTGGCAATTCAACGACTGCCATTGGACATCAATTGGATAAAAAACTGTATTCATCCCTAGAAGCAGGCACGTACATAGGCACCAGCAAAAGTTCGCAGACCCTGTCAATCATGAAAAGTGTTGTAATTAATATAATTTCTCTTTTATTGAATTATGTCCTACTGAGATTAGGGTCGACTTTAAGAAAAAATTATTACTTGTGGGGAAAAAATATGTTGAAAATATTGAAAATCAGTTTCTGTGGGAAGAGCAGAGGGAACTAATATATGTGTATATTTAATTCAACGTAATATTCCAAACGATGTTCAATTTTTTTTGGGGGTGGTTATCGACTCAATTAGAGCATTCTTATTTACCAAACAGAATCGCAGAATTACGCAGTTATGGGCAAAGTTATTTCTCATCCGCTTTTTTTCATAAATATCATGGTTAGCGAACATTGCTGTCGACGTGGCGATGTAGTCTGAATCTATTGTTCGGATTTTTTCCTGTAGGGTGTAAAATGCATGTCTCTTTATTTCGGTAATGTGCCCACCATTATATCGTTTTCGAATCATTTTTTTTTCTTGTGGGTGGGGGGTCACATGCTTAATCAATAGGAGGCTTTCAAGGCAATATGCAAGTAATAAACAATATGCAAGAAATTATAACAACAAGATGGAATACACAAAGGCAAACCCAGGAAAAAGAATCAAATTTGGAATGCATTTCAAAACAGTCAGACGTGACCGGAAGCGGCAGAATGAACTCTAAGGTAGTCACAGGAAATTGAATAGTTTTTAACTCAGATTGATATCTTATTGAAGATCGTAAATCTGAAATAATTCAATGAATTTTTATATTTTAGAAATTGAATAAGCTGTTATTTTGCAGTCATGAAATCAAACTTTAGTTACAGCGCCCTTCACGTAAGGGACTACATTGATAAATTTACATGGAAAACATTCAATGTCTATTTATGTTATTAGAAAAAAAACATCATTTGTTATAATCAAGCACCCTTGCGCACTATTCAGTCTTATGCAAATGCTACACTACTATGTTTAGCGGCTTTCTGAATTTTTTAAAAAAAATCTTGCACCTTAGAGATATCTTTGACAAAAATTGGACCCAGCAACTTTTCACAAACAAAAGATATTCCTGTCTGAACAGTTGCATTAAGTGCACCACTTTTACAAGTGATGATACACAGGAAAGATTAACATGCAGATGTGTATTCATTTGTAGAACCTTTATACATATTCAGGAGCACACACGTGCAAATATATCCACAAATACCGCTACCGGTTTGGTACATTGAATCGTACCAATCAACGTTGGTGATCCATTTTTTCACTTTTCAGTACATAATAAAAACAATTTTTTTTTTTTTTCGCCGAATAATACTAAACAATTTAATAATTGCACAGGAATTACATGAAATCAAATACTAACATTGACTCAAAAAGTTCTTATGAATATACAGATACGAATATGGCATTACTTATACAATATCAGTCGTAGAGACTACAGTACGTGGAGACGAGTTCATGAGTTGCCCAATATGAGCTGCCCAATGTAAGCATTTCCCGACAAATATTTTGGAAGGAGGCATTATTACTCGATGAAAAACAACAGCTTCCTTAAGAGTGAAATATAATATTAATGCTCGAAAGCTTTCCTTTCCCAAAGGATCTCATGGTTCCTAATGTTGTTAGTATACTTATGTCAAAGCATTCTTCACTCAATATCATCCCTCTTCCTTTCTTTTGGTTCATTATACTTCCAAGGAATGACATAAGAACGAATGGATGATGCAGTTGTTTTCGTGATGGCGATATATTCGAATTGATGAGTAGTTTAATTAGCATTGAATACTACTATGATACTTTTTTTTGGCAAAGTTTTACGGAGACTTTTTTCACAAACTACTTATGGAAGGTGCATAACGTATATCCGGACATGTTTCCACAGTAAATATGTAACGGATATACTCTGAACGGCATTGCTCAAAATCTGAAAATTAATGTTCTCCTGACGAGGCTTCAGGAAGCTCTGTTATCGTCGAAAAAGAACAAAGACATCATTGCGAGTGCTGATAAAGTCAATAATGTGGTGTTAATCGTTAAGACCATGTACTTCGCCAGATTGAATGATGTACCTCATGACAGCAACACTCATTACAAAGTGGCGGAAAAAAATTAAAACCAGGGCCCAAAACATTGAACGAGGGACTAGTGATATACTGTCCAACTTTACCGATTTGCGCAAGAGATTTTACGCAAATTGCCTGCAGTGCATCATATATTTTTGCATTTATGAGATAATACCCGTTTATAGCGGGTTACAGCGTAGCTGCAACCAGATAGCCTGTTCATTTACCCACGGACTTTATGGGCTGGCCTTTGACCATTTATAAGGCCGGTCAGAATGTCTCAATCGGGGCCAGGTAGGAGCGAACCAACAACCTACAGGTTCCAATGGACCTGTCAAATATAAAAAAATCAGGACTTCTTCTCAGAGCAATTGTGTCATCAAATTCGATCACACACAATCTGTCGAATTGATTTGCTTCTCAACTCAGACGATTTCATGACAACATTTGTGTATGTACATGTAAATATTAAAACCAAGCTGAGTTTTAATGTGGACCACTTACTTAATTGTGTCACGTTTGCTTTCCTGAAACAATAATTGAACAATAATGCGCATGAACTTCCCCTTTTAATTGGAGGGCTAATTAATTCGGATGAAGTATGCAAAGAACAGTGCCATTGTTCATTTAATGATGATTATTCTTCAATTTAAATTGCCGCATACCAATGGACAGTTGCTTGTATCCCATACTAGGTAACAAATATTTATTAAGTAATTTGGGGAATCATTTTATCACAAGTTGATAACGTATTTGTGATTATCCCATCCAATGTCGACATTAATGAACTCGTTGCCATACTCCCTGTCTAAATCCAGGATTTGCAAGTAGAAATTCAATTTGAAAACCAGCTTCTCTTCCAACGGACCAATCGTAGTGGAAAAACTGATGATTTAAGTGTTACAAAATTTGATTTCGAACGACCATTCCCATTACATATGGAATTACTGTAATATATGTCATGATGCAACATACTTTATGTAAGGCCTGCGGTTTTCTACTCCCGACGATGTGGATGAAACATGAATGGGAAAATAAAGTAATGGCAGGTTGAAATTGTACATAATAGTAGACCAACATTTTACAGGTACAACTATTGGGGTTCCTAGTGCTGGTAAAATTTACTGGATAAACATTTTCAATCATGATATAAATTATGTAACTTTTTTTTTGCAAGAATTTTTTTTTGAAGCTATCTAGATTGGGATATAAGTCATTTAATAAAATAAACAAGTATATGAGACGATGGATTACATTAGGGGGTCATCTCCACCGGAGCTCTGACGATGTACTTAGTGAGTTCACGCAAAAAACATATTTTTTTTATAAAAATTATTTAACTTCCCAGTTCCGGTTTGTATGCACGATTGTGCCTGCGGTACTGATACTATAAAACGAATAAGAAGAATTTGATTTCCACTTTTATGCTCTTTAATTATTGTACTATGAAAACGTTGACGGCTGGAAGAATTACTACGTTTATTTTGTAATATTATATTCTTTTGATTCTTCGTGTAGGCCTGTATGTTTATCAAAGGCAATATGTTTTATGCTATATCGATCGGTCAGTAGGATTTGTAACGTTAAATGGAGATTTAAGACACTTTGTCGAGGTGCCACTAGGGCGTTGCACTCCATCAGTAGGAGTTTCATGCTGATTGCCAGCTGGTGACATAAAAAGCATGACGGCACACACGGTCCCACGTCTGCGTCCTTTTGTCGGCTGTGAGATATCCACTAACGTCATGGGAACGGGCGTTTAATGAATAATTTGACCTCTTTATTGTGAAATATGGTTCCCCATTCTCGCACAGATTTTTTCAATGCATGCATTGCTTATGTTCTCTTTGTTGTCGTTCATTTTCCCAATAGGATGGTTTATGAGATTTGATGTTATTGAACAAATATCGGTAGTGAAAGATATCAAATTGTTCATGATTAGTGGAATCTAATTTACCGATAAAATCTGTGAACACAATAACCTTTATTTCCGTTGGAGCAGGGATACAGCAGAATTCAACCGCTTTGCCATGCTCGGCCATTTGAAAAAGTCCTACTGTATCGCACGTACAGCGGTATGAGTATTGCGCAATATTAAGCTACGTGAGAGCACTCGGACTGCCTGAGAAGATGACGTATATAGAGTTTCAATTGGGTCTAGTTTCAAGAGGGTGCAACAATGAGAAAACTTCAATGAGAAAACAGTAGCTCTTGTGGGTGGGTAGCCAAACGTGAGGTTGCCCCACACACAGTGTCAGTCGCATATATAGCGCCGTATATGCACTGACTGTTCGATGCCGTCAGTGTAAATATAACGGGAATCTGGACATTGTTCCCCTAGCGGACTCGGGAATACTCAGCAGTGCGTTATGGATGGAAAAGTTGTTTTTTGGGTATCTTTTTGTGTGCAGTGACTAGCTGCTGTGGGTCGATCTTCCAAGTGGGGGTGCTTATTCGTTGCATTAGCAGGAGTGATGTCTAAGTGCAGATATCAAGTTTCCGGTGCGCAAGAAGAATGCCGCGGGCAAATATGTAATATCACAAAGATTTGTGATATCTTGTAGTCTGGATTGTTGATCGAGCTTCAATTCTTAATGCCTTATTGCTACTAGAAAGATGAAGTTCATTCATTCAAAAATTGCGACGGCTCCTAAGCTATGGCGTTGTTCGCGTTAAGTGAAATTCGAGATTCGTAATTGCTGATGAATTGTGAACTGCAGCACCAAAGTCTTATAAGGGAAATGTGATCTGCCGTAACATCAAAGCGATGTCATTGATCGTCTTAGATTATCTCTATGGAAATTATAGGAGAAATTCGTCAATGCAGTGTGCTCGATAGACTGAAAAATTTTCATTCGAAAGAAGAGAGTAACACAGTCAATTGCAGAGGGAAATTTTTAATGACCATCGTCGCACTTCTCCAATTTCTACACCCACTCAGTCATCCCGATTTCATGTTTCATTCACCCCTGAGCTGTGCATCCGAATTGCAAAGCACTAGGACACCCGAGGAATGGACTTCAAGAAACTGCAAGGTCCTCGGTATCCATTGAACCCTTGCAAAGCTGCTTTCCCTCATCTGTCGCTGCAAGACAAAACGCTCCCAGTTGTCCTGCGCTTCGAGAGCAACCGGAACCCCGCCTTTTGCGGGAGAACTTGATTGCAGAGCTTTGGAAATGTTTCTCATGCTGAGCATGCAAACTCTGAGAGGGAACAGTTAGGTCATCTTCTAGTTAGATGTAGGAGAAAGCAAGCTTGAATAGGTACACTGATTCATAACACAGACCATCATTTACGTAAAATTGTTTGAAATAATAGCAATTAAAAAATTGTACATTGAAATTAGCCAATGTTACACAGGCAACTAGTTACAAAATATACATTTTGGCTGATATACGAATAAGTTTGTGAATTTTACATTTTTTTCACATTTTGAATTCAGGGTCAATGTTGATTAGAATAATGAACACAAAAGTCTCCTGCCACTTCAGCTACGTGGAACTGTCAGATATTTTGCCTAACTTCTGTTAACTTTAGAGAGAAATATAGATGGAATGCAATATTGTTGGTTGAACAAATAAAATAATTAAACCAATAACAAGAGTACATTATTGCATATAGAGATGCGAGGAGAAATCTTCCAAAAGAGGGGTGACTCAGGGCAAGCTGCCCAGCACAGTTGTCTCATTCACTCACACACTACCAACACCTAACTCATGAGCTCACAAGGGTCCGAAGAGGATCCGACAGCACACTTCGGGACAAGAATGAAGTCAGATATCATTGTCGGCAGCGGGGTCCGATGGCTTTTACCGATCTGCTCCTATTGCGTAATAGTTGCCGGGCTCTTATCCCCGCTCGTCTATCCTAACAAAGCAGCCATGGGCAGGAAAGCACATTTGGACAGAGTCAAAACTCAAACAATCTCTGACATTTCCGGGCACTGTTTCCAATTGCACGCTCTCGTGCTACCCCCCCGCTTATGTAGCTTTCACCTAATTTCTGATTCACGTGAATCCATCCACAAAAAAATCGGTCTTCCCCTAGGCTCACTCCCGCTCACCCCCGCTTTCATCCCACTTTCAACCAATCTTCAATCATCCAACAACATCATGTGTTCGACCAACTCCATAAGTGGTAAGTTTACCATGTTATCTAACATCCTTCCTCTCCCTGTTAATATTGACCTCCAATAACTCCATGCCTTCGAGATACACTGTGTTACGATTTTATTATAAATAAAACCTAACAATATCAGCTACTTGATCCAACAATTTTCCTGCCAACTGCATCGCCAAATGGTGTCAGTTTCCGAAACGAAGTCTCAGAAACCAGTGCTCGGTCGTCATTTGATGCACAACTTCGGTTGGACAATCCGGATCATTCACGTTTGACAAATCTCATCACAATCACAACTTGAAATTGGATATTGATTGCAATAAAATAAAAATAAACACTAACTGTTAACAATTGTAGATAGTGAATGAAGTAAGTAATGATTAGAGAAGCAAAGAATGAATATGACCTATGTGAAATTCACAGAAACCTTCTTAAAAATTCCGAGAAGTGCATCATGCACCAGATAAGGAGGCTTTTTAATTAAACAAAAAATATATTAATTCAACAGACAAGAAGCTTATGAGCTTCCATTTATTGTATACAAAAATGTTTAATAATTTTAATAAGAATGCTGCAGGAATTTTCTAGAAAATTTTATGAACAATGCATTGCATTATATTAACGGGACTACTCTTAACACTGTGGGCAAAAGTGTTGAGAGTTACGTTGATGGTGAAAGAAATCTGTTTCCACGATGAACAATTTATTTAGGGATCGGAGATGTTGCATCTCAAGAAAACTCACAACACTGACTGCTTGATTATCATGGGAAAGAAACTCGAAGGAACATTCGATTTACAATGCTGCGAATTGTTATGATTGAAACCGAGTGCCTTTCTTGAAGGTGCACTAGATTTTGAGCTATCGAAATTCTGTTCATAATTTATATCAGTGGAGTATGGTCAATTCAAAATCGTGACAGTCATTTAAAGCGTCAGAAAAACTGTAATGTATATTCCGGAAGGCATTAATGATCACCATCTAAAGAAATGCGACGAATGACGTATGAAATGCGTTTGAAGAGTATGAATAGGTTTCCATTCTGCTTGTGTGAACGCCTTCTAGTACTAAGATTACTCATCGCCAACTCTCCGAGCTCGTCTATTTCCATAAAACAGGTGATTGCTGGTATACAATAGTTTGGCTTCCTAACAAAATGGAAAAAAATCTCATTCACGTGATCTTTCAATTACTTCTATCAGTGGTCGCATTCAGATGTTGAACTTGAAAGCCGCTGCCTGGAAATTTTTATCTTGGTCGGACGTGTCAAGAAAGTGAGATTTCTTTAAAAAAAATCAATCATTTTTTTCCCCAGAGCGCTTTCAGAAAAGTAATAACAGATTGTTTTACACTAACTTTATTCTCACAAAACAAAGTGCTGAAAGTTCCAAACTCAGTGCACCTTTAAGCTATGTCAGCGACGAACGAAGCCTGCTCAGGAAACTGAACAATCATTAGGGCTTATTCGTCGAAACGCATTGACATGAAAGTGTAGTATCATAAATAACTTTCGTAGCACGGAAATATACCTCTACCTTCAATTGGGGTGTTTCAAAACCGAGTGATGATACAAGAGCGGCACTTATTGAAAGGCAACTAGAGACGAGAAGTCTTCTCTATAATTACTAACATCTTCCTTTCAGATTTCTCAATTAATCAAGCTACTCTCCAAGTCAGTTCTGGTGGTTTGGGCCTTCGCAAGGCGTAATATATCGCCCTGCTCAGCTTGATCTCATCTCTGCCCTCGGTCGGTACCTTATTCGAAGCCATTTTGTCCAACGTTAACGTTTTGACGCAGACTTATAAACTTCCGGACGCATTCTGACAGGGAAAGCTGGGTACGGTGATGGAGTGAACGCATCAGAAGGTGACTGGAGAGCTATCCAGAAATTCTTCAAACAGGGAAGGACGGTCTGTTACTAGAGGCATAAGATCCAAAAACTAAGGCCGGTCTCCTGGCTGCTTCCTGTCACGATAGCGGTTCATGGCTAGATGTACTCACTGCCGCCCCTCTTTTAACTCTACTAGACCCTGACTCTGATCGTATTGCTCATGCACTCGGAGTTGGTGCACCGGTATGTTATCCACAGCTCTGCCGCTGCTGACAGCGCATGGATGAATCAGACTCTCACGCTCTCTCGTGCCTACAGCGGAGGCCGTCATCCCAGACATTCCGCTCTCAACGACATCATTAAACGAGCACTACTCAAAGTTTGCCTCGGTACAATCCGTGATCCCGGCATCGATCGAGGCCACGGTAAGCGACCTGATGGCGTTGCAGTCTTCTCCTTCGCTAGAGGGAAAAAGCTTTGATGGGACTGCACCGGCGTAGACACCTTTGCGGCGAGTTACCTGTCTAGCACTTCTGCAGAGGCAGGCAGAGCTGTCAATGCGGTAGAGAAATAAGCATCAATCTCCTCGTGACCGCTACCTTTTTGAACATTTTGCTATCGCGACGACCGTCGTCATTGTCAAGTCCAGTAGCCTCCTGATCCTTGACATCGACCGACGGTTATCTGCCGCCTCTGGGAACTCTCTCGAAACGTTCTGGTTGAAGCAAAGACTTGGACGAGCGGCGTAACGTGGCAGCGCTTCTAGTGAACAACTAGCTTGTTAGCCTACTAGCTCGGGAAGTTGTTGATCGGATTTGTTGTGCACGTAGAGGGGTAGGTCGTAACACCAGCAGGGATGAACGCGGCAAAAGTATGGTTGGATGCCACAACCTCTGGCGAGTGCTGAGGCGTGGGGTCTCTTTATCTTTTGGGGGCCTCAGGGAATAAACGGTGGAAGCATCTTCCCGGGGCCTTCGGGTCCCATGAAAAGAAATATGAGTATTTATTCAACGACACTTTTGTAATGATCCTTCCGACATTCTCTACTGGTAAACACTGAAAAATTCACATACATCACTAACGCTGTTTGCCTTCCGGTATTGAAAATTGTATTGTAACTGTGATTGTAAATTATATTTTTGAAAACCTTCATGAGAACAATCAGTAGTTTATTAAAATCGTTCTACTTTTTTCACACCTGTTCAGCTTCTCACACATTACAAATTCGATTTTGATCGCTTTCACTGAACGGTTCAAAATGGCCTGTCGTAGCGTGTTTGTCGAAGGTGTTGGGCCCGCAGCCGGCCAGTTTGATATCAATTCATTCTCTCAGCAGAAATGCTATAAAGCCTCTCTGTCGGGAAATTTAAATCAAACGGGGTACGTCTGGAGGAGCAAGGTAATTGTGCTGTAATGAAGGTAGTCGCCTGACGGAGCTAGGTAAATGGGATGTCATGAAGGTGGTCGGACAGAAGGAAGCAGGTCAACTGATGATTCAGGTACGATAAAAAAAATAAAAAAATATCAAAATTATGTCGACAGAGTTGACATATGAAGGAAAATGTGGGAACGCAACAAGAAAATAGCTTTAAATATAGGGTGAAAAACGTCCGTCGACAAGTGTCCAACCCTAATTTATACTTGGGTAAAGCGAACTAGAAAGACGAGGTTGTTCAAGTTCAAGATCATGTGGATGGAGTATACAAACAAAGTTTGATACAATAAGTAATAGGCAAAATAAGTAGCATTGGTAAAACCCCTGAAGGGGGAGCAAAATACCTTCTAATATCAAACAATAAATGACACAAGGGCTGAGTGCTGACCTGAAGTGTTGTAAATAGATGCTGAGCAGACTTGTTACGAAGTATTGCTGAGCGATGTAATGATAGATTGATATATTTGTAGACCATGTTGGGAGATTGGCAGCTAATTTTTTTGTTGAAATGCAGACACTAACGCAGACTGAAAGGGAGACGGCAAATGAAACACCCGATGAATCACTCAATAGTAACTACCATTTATTTGACAAAGCTCTCCTACCTAAATATTGATGTTTGTAAGATAGATAAATGCTATCCGTTTCAGCATGGAACTACGTCAATACTAATCAAGTCGTTATTAATTGTAATCAGTTTCATTTTCTGCAACATAGGTTTCTTTAATTAAATTTTCTGATCTCATCAATTCATTCAAGTCACTATGTATTCGTTCCTAAGCTTCATTTCTGTCGTGGCACGTAATCCTCTTTGGGCAAGACTAATTTTTTTCTTGTTCGTTTTCTTTTACAGTTGATGCAACATAATCCTCGGTGAATTTACAAGGTATTCGAAAATCCTCCTTCAGCCTGAGAGCGGCACCAAACGAAGTCAATCTTGCCCTAACCATTGGGCATTCAGCACTCCAAATTCTGGTTCGATCGTAGAAATATTATATTCACGTTGAGCTATATAATGAAAGCGACGGGGCACTACGTGCGATAAAAAAAAAATCGTTGTTTCGAAAGTCCGGTTCACGCAACTTTTACAGGGTCCCACGGAAACGTCTTACGTGAAATGTTGCACGAATCAGACTCCACTTGAAGTCCACCGCTGAAACCCTCCACTGCCCGACCGACAAATACTTTAGTGCCCTCACGAATAAGTAGTAACATTGTTGGTGATTGTTCGAGCTCGTCGACGGCAAAGTTCACTATTCCAGAAGAATTGAACAAAATTATGTCAATATGTAGGAAATCGTTCAATCATCTCCTTATGAATATGGGAGTTCTTTAAAACCACAGTCCTAATAAAAGTTATTATGTTTGCTGAAAAATGCAAATCAAACGACAGCGAAACGTATCTTCAGTATTTGATGGTCAGCTATTGTTTGGCAATAATCGAGTTTATCTTCAATGAGAATATAATATAGGCTAAAGATCCTTTAAAGTCACAACAATCAATGGAAATCTGTAAATTATCCCCCAAACATTCTAAAATCCCGAACTTGCAGGAGAATCTTCACAGCAAGCCGATGTTTGGCGAAGGTTTAATGAGATTCGTGAAGCATCAAATTCGTATACAGCGCAATGGTTGGTAAAACGAAACGTTGTGAGACAATACTAAGTCAAAGGACGGGCAGCATCCATTTACATGTTTGCGTTACCTATCGATCGCTCCTTTTCTTATTGTTGTCGACTTCGTTCAAGCTCCTGGTATAATGTTTCGATTATGGATATAATTTTTCCATGTATCGATAAAAAATCAATCATCGATTCATACATAGAGAAGCCAATGCGCGTAGGAACAAGAAATTCCACGTAATATATTTTCCATGAATACCCAAATGCATGTGATAACACATCAATAGAAGCATCAAAATCCATCTCGTGTAACCTGTGTATGTGTTCCACGATTGAAGCCATTTATTTTGCGGCGTCTACGTTCTTATGCGTAATGCCCTGTCCTGCTACTCGAGCTTGTATTTAGGGATGATGTATTTCTGTGAGTGAACTGTTTGAGTGGTGTTCGCGAATAGTGTCGGTTTCTGATAGCATTGGGTGTCGATCCTCATTCGCGTTGCGATGGCCGAATTGAATGAAGGCCATTCAGAGATGCGGCAAGCACATCCCCTTCATGGTTATTGACAGGGATGACACGGGGCAATCAAAAACCTTCACAGTTCATCGTCAACACAATGATTCATCCAACGGCGTCTTTTAGGGTTAAAATTGAGAGCAGGGTGAGGAGTTCCAACCGCGATAAATGACGTGGTCACAAAAACATAGAAACGTTAGAAATGACTCTTCCTCATCCGGCCACAGAACCCAAGCCTGGTGCGCTCCCTGGTCACAGCCTGGCCATTCCCTGGGCTATTATTGTTCGACACCGACGTACTCAGTTTTACCTACACCTTCAACATATGGGAATTCAGGGTACCCTACTGCTCCGTCCCACCAGGGTCAAAGCGGGTAGAGCCAGGGAATTATGACATTTCTCCAATATTCTTTCAATTGTTATTAATTGCAAAATTCAAGATTAATTTAAATATTTGTAGATTTATTGGCGCATGTTATGAAACAGATCGGCTGGTTCAGAATGGCATGACCTATACGGGGTTCTGCTGCTGAGTCTCATTAACTGCATCACGATAATCTGTTTTCCGGTTCATATTCTACGCTAGGTCGTGTTCTCTGCTAGACCTGGTTCATTGAAAAAACTGACCTCTGATGCTGTTCAACGTAAATTTTTTCTTTATGGTAGAGTTTGTGTATCTACAACTGTTGCTTTTGTGTATTTGTTTAGTAGCTCTGCATTCGTTGATGATTGTAGAATATATGTATTTTAGGTATCGAGTCAATTGCATTTAATTTCCTCAAGAATCGCTCTAGTTTTTTTCCATTCCGATCTCTGTTTTTTATCGTTCCTATAGCTTAGTGATGTTTCAACATTCAAGTGGTTACTAATATTATTATGCGCCTAAACTTGATATTGATAAATGAGTACTGGTTATATACTGTTTTTTTAATACATTACTCATCTACTGATGTTTTCATTGGTAAAAATTAAATATTCATTCATATAAACAAATAGGTACAAATAAAATTATTATAAAGTAATATTTCACTCAGACCAACCGGGTTAAATAGCAGTATACGTATGATGATATGGTGGAAAAAAAATACCCATAAGCACAAAAAACTGGTCATAATTTTTGTTCGCTCAAAGTTTTTTCGAATGGTTTGTGAACTCAACTAATAGTTCTCTGGGGGTAAGAGTTCATATAAATCAGTAATCATTTATGCGAAATATCTATTTAAAAGTAATTCGGAGAATATTACCGAGATTTTTTTTATTCCTCAAGATCCGTTCCTCATGTACCATTTAGTTTTTGGTAAATTAAACTTCCACCCACGTATCGTGACTCTTTGTGGATATCATAACCATCTAGAACTGAAATAATTACTTCATGATTGAGATGGGTTGAGAAGATGTTTCAGAAAACGTTATTTTTTAAACACGAATGACCACACGCATACTGTTTACAGTGCAATCCCTATTGTAACCCACTGGTATATTCTTGTATGGGTTACATATATACATGTGCCTATCAACAAACTTTTTCATGTCAAAATGAAATCCGAAAAAAACTCAAAAACTTCCAGGTGATTGTTTTAAGAATAATCAAATTCTGATATATTGTGCATAAGTAATGCAACTCGTAGACTTGCTCTGCCACACTAGAAGCTGTATTAATATATAACGATATCATCAAGAAGCCCTTGTGATACACGTAGCCTTATCTATGATAAGTGTGTCCAGATTCATGAATGACATTCTCCCACAAATGACGCTCATCGTTTTAATAAGAACTTCTCACAATACCCCTGACCATAATTGTTATTGTTAATTTCAAGATGTATTCCCCTTCCATTATTGCAAACCTCCATTCGTTCGAACTCATGCCATACTCTCATCATCGACTGACCAGGGAAGCGAAATCATATGAGATTGTTCAGTAGACTACGACGTGCTAGAAAGTTTTACAACAACGATATGAATCGGTGATAGTGTGTGATTTTTTCTCATTTCCAAATCTGAAGGTTGGTGTAAATTAAATAGCTTGTGGGTTAAAATGATTTCGTCGAGGGAATAAATAGCAAAGCTCCACTTGTATAGTCGAAGCCTGCTGCAAAGTTCTCCGGTGACTTTACTTTCTCGTCTGCAGCACTGAACAATAATTATAGGAAGTAAATTTCCATTCACGATTTCTGGTAATCTTGAATCGTTAATTAAATAAATTTTGACTCCGAACATGATCAACGAAAAATATCGTCCAGTTACAATCTAATTCCAATTAATGTTGCGTCATCCGAGCACTTTTCGTCTCTCAATATCGACAGGTTTATTTGATTTATTTTGTAATTTTGTATTCTCTTTAACGCAATATGATTTTTAAATGATCGTTTTGTTGCTATATACTACGGGACAAAGTTCTTGATATTGTTCAAGGCAATGAGGAGGTTCTGTAATCAGCAGTTTCCTCTATGATTTGCACGAAGCTTTTAAAAAAGATTAAGTTGACTCCCTGAAAACCATGAGACCATATTTTCGGTGGTAAATCTTATTCTCATAGCTGAGGCCTAACATCGACCAATCGTTGCAAAACGAAGTCAATCAGTGACACTGGTCAGAATTGGTTTAAAGAGGAATGAAATTGTGACAATCTCAGAGCAACATCGGCTGCCGGTGGCTTCCTCTCCAGGAGCTGATTTGAATTGTTTCGAGTATCATCGTTGAATGATATTTCCTTCTACAAAGTTTCCCTTTCTTGATCAATGAAAATATAAAAATATCACAGGCACATGATGCTCTCTTAGAAGTTCTACTTCAAAACTAATCTTCTTGCTATCAAAAGGCAATCCAGTATGGGCCAAAAGTCCTGTTGTTGTCTCCTTACACACCTAATAACTTGTAAATGTCTACACTCAGGATAGAGCTCAGCTGCCAGCTGCAGTGGACAAGACTGAACATAAAGAAATCCCAACCAATTCCTGTCTTCAAAGACAGCAATTACCGACGCTGATGCGACCCTGGCGTCGTAACAACTTTCTTCTTATTAGATTAAGGGCCCCATTTACTTTAGTCAACCTCGTTGGTTGTATAGTCCTTAGAAAATAATGAGTTCCCTTGCAGAAAGTAGCGTCTGCTGCAGTGTGGTTAATTCATTGCATCGTTAAATGTTTCCTATTGCTCTACTAATGGTCCATCACTGGCAACGCTTCGGTGGGACCGATGATAAAAAATTAATTATTTCCTGGTTCACGCCATTATTGACCAGGGATATTTTGTCATACGCTTGAAGACGAAAGGGCAAGTGAATTGAATATGCAACTATTCTACTCGACCTTGAACATCTAGTAAAAATATATTTACATGTGTCATCAGTTCCAAAACGATTGTCCTGACCATGCACGGCAAGTGACCGTTTCCAATTTTAAAATATTTCTACATTGCTGAACGTCCCTAATTGATTTCCTCCATCAACAATCAATATCTTGTTTTCATTCACGCAAGAATTTCAGATGTGCTGCTTTTCGCGTGCAATCAGAAACCTGGCTGTTCTCTCACGAACTTGATCACTGGCTTTGTGAAATGTTCCCGGTTGGACGGAGACCGGACGTGGGCTAGAATAATTTGATGGTGGACGGTATGCTTTAATTGGAACTCCGAGAAGGAGGAAAGCCAGCTTCGGTTACCAGTATTTCGAGTTTCGGTTGATGGAATAGCATAATTTATTCTTATTTCATCAGGGATTTAAGACCTTTGGTCACGCATTTTGTTGAGACGCTGCATTGTGTCCACAGAGTCGACCAGTCGTTGTGATGAAATACAACACACGAATTAAAGAGGGATATTGGATAGCCGTTTTTCACGAACAACTAGTGGAGGACGGAGATGCTTTACATGTAGGAAGCCAAATACATTTGAGCTATTAATGTCGTGGAAACCAAATTCAACGACCCATTGCATGTCCAATGTTTTGAAATATGATATTGTCAGTTTACAGCACTATAAGCAAGAAAAAAGTTACAGGGAACAAAGAATGACGATTGTCAGGTTTTCTTTTCGTTGAACCCATTAGGCGTTGCGATGACGACGCAAGTCAAATTACGTAACAGATTTAGTTTCGTTTCCTGTGCCTCGTCAATTTTTATAACCGCTCGCATCGCCCAACAACGTCCTGGAGACGTGGTCAAGGGAAATGATATGGATGAAACATGCTCTTGGCGGCACATCATTTGCGTTTCATTATTACAAGTGGGAAACACGTTCAAAATTAATAAAGTTTACTCTCCTCTCAGATACCAACTTTCTTTAATATCACGAAGCGCAAGGTGGCCGGAGCAGGCACAAATCCCATCCGATACATTTTTTTTCAACTGTAAATAGAGAATGAAGCATTCGACGCTCACAAGCTTCGATCCGTCCACTTCAATTGATCACTGGTGTTACGTCGCCCACACAAAAAAAATGCCAAAACCTCACACCACATGTGTTTGCATATGTGTAACTTGTGTACCTAAGTGTAAATGATCCAGTAATCCTTTTAATGTTCACAGATGTGGCTGTATGATCGTACACAGTTATACACTTGTATTTTAGAACATACTCAACTGTTCTGAAGAAATTTTGGACCCATTTATCCATGACACGTCATATTGCCAGCCTCTGAGGATGTTACACATCATAAGTCAGCAATGCCGTTCATCATCAGTTAAGCGCCATTGTGAGGGGGAACCGATGAGCTTAGAGTAAAGTCGGGCGTCATTTGCTCTTAAGCAGGTTTTTATTGGGCCCAATATTCGTAGAGGAATTAGAGCACAGCCTCTCTCGGGATGGGACTTGAAAAAACTTGAGTCGTGAGTCGACAGGGAGAAATACAAACTTTTCTGTACAAATATGCGGTAAAAAAAGTTTGATAAAATGATTCATTCATGAAGCTTACGTTATATTAGATCTGAAGACTGATATTTCCCCAGCAAGTCTTCAGTGTAACAGAGAAACGATGAGAATGAATGAATTGTTCAGCTAATCTATTTGGGGAAGCTACGAAATATGACAGTGGAGACAAAGGAACGTTTGAGAGAGGTATGCTGCCCGTCGGCAGCATACCTCTCCCAAACTTTTCAATGCAATTAATGTGTTTAGTGGCTGTTGGGCAATTTTTTGTATAAATAGTGCCTTTCAGTGACTTGAATTATAAATAGTGACTTTAATTAAAATAGTGACCCAGAATGAGCCCTGAATGGTATTTGGTCAAGCCAATAAAAAGTCGACATTCCCGAACACGGTTAAAGGCTGTGATCAATAACATCTCGCAGTCTGTAATTGAGACGAAAATTTACTCTTCCACGTAAAGCAGAGGTCAAAATTCCCCTGTAGTTATTTCATTGTAGCTGATGAGACGCACATGACGTTGCTGGACACTCAAGTCCAAATAGTAGTCAGGCTTAACTTATTAGGAAATGAGTGTCTTGTTTCAGAAATTCTTTTTCCCTATTAACAATGATGCCTATGCGAATTGAACATCTCTAGGCAACAATGGAAAAAAGGATTGTATAATATAAATTTACTAGCAATGGAAACAAAATATTGTTTGGTTTCAATTATGCTAAATATTTAATAAATATTCTTGATTGTATTTTTTTTCTCAAAAGATTACTAAGTACCATAATTGAAGGGATTTCTTCACGTTTAACTGAAATATTCTGATGCAATTCATCGTGCTAGTAGACAAACAATGCAAAAATCAATCAGGTCCATAATGTTACACATTTTCAATGATATAATTAGTCATTTTTGATCACTATTTCATCACGGAATCCACTATTTAGTCACTTTTTTTCGCAAAAAAAAGGTCACTATTTAACTATATTTGAGACTCCAGACCAGTACAAGCCCTGATCATGATTTAATTAGCACTTTGGTTTCAATTTGCTGGGTTTTGATGCGTATGGATTTATGAACATCCTCAATGTATATTTGTTATAACCGGAACTGTTTATGGTCAGACTAATAATAATTTTGTTGTAGTCTGTGTCTCTTGCGTTAATATTTCACTTGCTATGTTTTGTAACGTTGAACTTGATCCTTCATTTTCTACTTAGTTCCTTTTCTTGTGAACACTTATACAAAATATATAACCTGTTTCATTTCTTCATTAATCAGATATTAGTATGCTACCACCATGTAAAGCTTTTTTTAGAATAAGAGGTATTTGTTTAGGAGGAGCGGAAATAAACCTTTTAACCAGGATTGTATCGATCATAGAGGACTATTTGGGGTAATTTCCGCCGGAGGCACCGCTTTGAAAAGGGCGATCCTGCGTTATTAACAATGAAGATCACCGAAGATTGCCAGTGTAGGGAATTTTCATTGCGGACGCCTCATCGATGGCACTTCGATGATTATTGCGGGTTAAATCTACGTTGGCAGCACCTCATAAAAAATGACCTTATTGCCTTTAACTCTATAGAAAGAAACTTCGAAGATTTATCTTGATCAACGATAAAAAGCATTCAATAATCATCGCTTTTCCCGCGAAAAATTTTCCTTGGGTACTCTTTACTTCTTCTCGTTACAACTAAATATTTTTTCCTACATGCATTTTATTAAACAAACTTCCATTCAAAGAATTCTGTTTATCTTTTCTATAGCTTAAAAAAACGTTTATAAGATTATGGAAGGAATTAGGTATTTACCCACTACACATTTGTCATTAATAACAAAGAAAGAGTAGTACGGATAAACTTTGCAACATCCTATATGTGAAAATACAACTAAGCCATTTACACAAGGGAGAAAGACATATAAATCGAATAAGGAAATAAACGAAAGAGAGATTACGATGGATAGAAAAATCAAATTCACTTTCAACATAAAATAACTACATACCACAACCATGAGCTAATGCAGAGGCATAAAGCAAATACACAAAACATCACTTTGCGAAACAACAACTCTACCAAACTGAGAAGTTTTAAGTCTAACAGCATCAGAGACAAAGTCGTGCAATAGTCCAGGTTTCGCGGAGAAATACGGCCTAGCACAAAACACGCGATCGGAAACCCCGCTTTCAAGAAGGAGTTGGTGAATCTCAGCAGCAGAACCTCAAACAGTGGAAAAATAAATTTCCCACCAGGGCTTTTTGAACAAAACTGTGATATATGACACAACTTCATATAAAATGCGCCGTGAAATATGGTATTTAATCATTCACTTAGCAAATAGAAGGGATAACACGATAATTGGGGATCATACGTACATATTCAGATAATTCCCCTCTCACAACTTGCTCTGACCCTGGCGAGCGAGGCCCTCGCTCTCCCTCTTGGTGCAGGTCATGGTTTCGCTGAGCCCGCGGCGTCGAACATTGGCCAAAGGAAGGAAGAGAATAACATGCTGCTCTACGCTTGGGAGCGCTCCATGCTGGGAATCTAGGTTCGGGAAAGTAAGAGGTAAACTGATGTAGGAAACGATTTTCATAGACACAGTAACGTTTACTGGTCATTTTCCTAATCAGGATTCCTGATTGCTCTGTTCGGATGACATGACAGGTGTAGTAGGTTGACGGTTGGAGCAAAGTCATTCATATCACGCACTGCTTTATTATAATCAAACTGCAAGATATTTTGAATGCAATTATCTCTACACTGTTGTAACTGATCCGCGTCTCGAGTAGAGGCTCACCTCTCCATTCAAGGACCCGAGGATGAGACATTTCGCACACTCTATACGAGTCACCCCCGAGACTTCGCTATCGAATTGGTCGATTCATGAATTTCCCTATCCCTTTGTCATTCACTGGCTTGCTGAGAAGGTAGTCCTGCCCGGTCGGGATCTTGTACAGAGATTGAAGGATTTATTTTCTAATTTATTATTCCTGTGGAGATTATCGGGACTATTGTTAAAAAAAATAGTTGACCATCCAACTGTTGAGATCATTATCCCTGTCTTTTGATTTTTTTTTTCATGAATGATATTCACTGTTAAATTGAAACTGTGGTTTTGCAGATCTCTAATTTTTCGGGGAAGATGATTGAATGATTTCTTACAACTTGCCATCGGTTGGTTCAATTCCTCGAAATATTGAATTTTTCCGTCGAAGAGCTGGTGCAAACACCGACAAATATACCACAATTATAGATAACTCTCAAAAATTATTATTGGTCGGGCTATACAATGATTGAGTGAAGGGTTTGAAAGGAGTCTGAATTGTCTAGACATTTTACACGAGAAGCTTTTGCGGTGCCAGCATTGAAGTGGCTTGATCCGGATTTGCAAAACGAAAGTGTTTTTGATCGCCCAAAGCTCCGTCGTTTCCACTGGCGCAACGTGACTTGAATAATTCCATCGTCGGGCCAGAGTTTGGAGGACCCGACTTGAATAATGCCATCGTCGGGACTGAGTTTGGTTAAGGTGAAATTGGGTTCGTTTGGTGCCGGTCTCATGCTGAAGAGGGATGTCAAATTTCTTATGGATTTCCCGAGGATTCTCTTGAAACATCTGTAAGAGTAAACGATAAAGAAAAATAATAGTGAAGGCTAAACTGGATTACGTGTCTCAGTAGGCATGGCGCCCATAACTGAATCAAGAAATCGAAACAAAATAAAACAACTACACACGAATGAACACTGATTCTAATTAAAACGGATTGAGTTGTAGTTACGAGGCTGAATCCATAACTGAATTTTTAAAATGGTGATGTTTTGACGTATAGATAATAGACCACTTCATTTTTTTACGAACTCTGAAATATAATTTCAGTTTATGTTCAAAGTGGAATCGTGTTTCACAGTCGGTCGATTTATTTAGTCATGAATTTCAGGCTTGAACAACCGATAGCCTTGCCACGCCAATGATTTTTTTTACGGAATGCGTGTCGAAAACGATATACCATTAACAATCAAGATACTTAGATGGAATGAGCCCGTTTTCTCTGCGTGGTATTGCTTGCTGTGTGTAGATGCATGAATGGTATTTTTATATAACCTTACGAACATTAGTACGTGGGGAAGCTTCCTCAAATAAATGGTAACTCAGTCTAAAGTGATTCACCATGAGTTAAATTTTTAACCTACGCAGATGCAGAGTGATTTTATATAACATAGATTATTTTTAGAAATGCAAAGTGATGTGTTGAACAAGCAATATTCAATTTTTATAACCCCGTGACACAATTTCATGCCTTCTACGGTAACTAAAATATTTTTCACTGCGGAATAATGGGAGAAGTGTACGCCAAATTGCCGAAATTCAGTGATCGACCGGAGGATTTGACATTCGATTCTGCATATCTCATTGTGTGGTTAATACATGAAATGGGTATACCTCAAATGAACATAGTGATTAATTTATTGCGAGAAGTGAAAAAGTGCAATAATTGAACAGGCAGGCCAAATATTTACGTGTGACATCAAGTTGAGCTTACCGTAACTGTGATATATGTAACAGCAGAGGAAGGAGTTTTAGCCAAAATTGTTGTGTAATAGCTACAAAAACATGTAGCACAACGTAGTGTCTAATATATGTCCGTGCTGTTAAAGCGCCAGTCTCGCATGCCGTACGGTTCTGGTTCGAACGTCTAATGAAGATTTACCAGCAACCATTATAAAAACCCAACTGTTATGGTAAGTTGTATCCCTCAGTCTGTCACGCATACAGTCTGCGTCAGTGTCTGCATGCAAACAGATTTTCTCTCAATTGTTAGTTTCCTACAACGGGCTACAAAAGAATCAATCGAGGTATCTTTAGCATCAACGTATAACGCATCAGGTCTGCACACACCATGTGTGTCATTCCGTCTGCTATTTGAAGTTGTATGACTCTTCGTTTCAGCCGTTTAACATAACCGACCTTTTTAGCCTGTTTGGTTCCTGTTTCTAACATTGTTTACTCTATACATTTGCTCTTCCTTTTGTCCATCTTTCGTCTTCCCAGTTGACTTTCTCCAGTTATGAGTTAGTGGTGGACTCATGTCGGCGGATGATTTTCATCCAACACCCACACCTATTTTCTTCAAGGGTTTACACTTTCTCCTTCATCTGAACTCTCTAGCTGAATAATTTTGATCGTTTTTCAATTCTTTTCGCTTACATTAACCCGACAGTTGCAGAGCTTCGGTCTGTCCGACCACTCTGTTTCCCCTCCCATTGCCTGAGCTCCGTCTTTGTAAGATACTTCAGCGCTGCTAACCCCGTTTTTCGCCTAATCGTGGTCTATGAAGTTGCCGGGGTACGCTTCGCGTTTTGCCTCTTCAATTATGTTTTCCGATACCCAAACTTTACAGCACAAGTTTCCTGCTGAGCCAACGAGATGATGTCAAGCAATTGGGCTACGGGTCCAACACCTGGACAAACACGCTACGGCAGGTCAATGGAGGGGTTCTCCTTCTCACTCTGATATGAACCGGGTCAGCTTTGAACCATTGAGAAACGTTATGGTCGGGTCGGCCAATTGAGCAAACAACAGCATTTGTGATGACGCAAGGAGCCGAACCGTTTTGAAAAACATTAAGAATGATTTTGAGAAACAACTGCTTCTTTCCCGATGGGTTTCCAGGGAAAAAATCTTTATCGATGCAATTTCCAAAATTCAATGACAAACCGCGATAATGATCAAGATGAATTATTCGTTGTTTGGGATAGCTTCAAGCTATCCCATCCATATGAGTCCATATAATTGTACCTATTTTAGATGACCGGCGAGGGAATTATCACGGTCTGAATCCTCATTTTCCGGAATTTTGGTCTGGCCGAGTAGGATATCACAGGCTTTTCTTCGAAGAATTTAAGTCAGACAGCTGAGGATTTTTTTTGAGTTATCACTGGAAGAATGTGATTAAAATGGAGACAAATAACGCTGCCCCAAGAGGACTTTTGAGCGGTTATGCAAACGTAATCGCATGTCGGAGCGTTCCAGAAGTTGGTGTTTCGGAAATAATTAATTATTATTAAGGCTGAATAACTGTCAGCTACAGCTCCTACAATAAAATAGAGCAAAATAATTCACTAAAACTTTTTTCTCGATGAAAAGGCAATGATGTTGTTCTTTTTCAGTTCATAAATAAATATTAGGACGATTTCCGATGCATGCAAAATATCTGAATGGAAGGTAAACAGGGAGATTTCTGTTTGTAGTAAAGGAAAATTACAATGAATTTATGTATGTGTTCAATGGTTGAATACATACTGGAAAACATTCAATACACGAGGTATAAACTAAGAGTATTTTCCCTAATAAACTGGTGAGCAAATATTTCAAAACATTTTCAAGCAAATTTAACAGGACACAAATACAGGTTCTCCTTGATGTCATCTCTGAAGATTCCCTTTCTCCATATTATATGAAAAGTGTAAATCACGAGAAATGTAACATTTTCACGAGAGTAAGGAATACCGCAAAAAAATAGTCCCGTTTAATAAAATCTAAAAAAAAGTAATGATCACGTGCATGAGAGACATGTAATTCCGGGAATAATACTCTGTGGAGTGTATTGTAAT